>BSQZ01000021.1:2372500-2650000 GCA_033239005.1 Lamellibrachia satsuma | reverse complement strand
GTGTGTGAGTGTGTGTGTGTGTTAGCCCACACACACACTCACACACACACACACACACACACACACACACACACACACACACACACACACACACACACACACACACACACACACACACACACACACACACACACACACACACACACACACACACACACACACACACACTCACTCACTCACTCACTCACTCACTCACTCACTCACTCACTCACTCACTCACTCACTCACTCACTCACTCACTCACTCACTCACACACACACACACACACACACACACACACACGGGACAATACATTATGTCCGTTATGGGCAGGTGTCCGTTATGGAGAATTGTATTACGTGGACACTCACGAGGCGGCGCCATTATGTTATGAATGGATACGTTGTCGTTTCGTTGAAAGATACAAATCTACAGTTAATAAAACAATACATGAGCTGTCATTGATATGTGTGAGGCATATATTTAGTTGTTGAAAATGAAATTAACAAGATTTAACAAGATTGCCATCTCCAACAACAAGTTCCAGATGGCAAGTGGACAAGGAAGCCATTGCCTTATCGATAGTCCAACAATTTTCTCATCTATGTGTAGCCCGCCCTTATCAGATATCTGTAAATTTTATTTTGAAACACATTCACACTACTAGCATTAACACAATCATTTGGCAGTTTGTTCCATTTATTTATCACCCTCTGTGAGAAAGAGTACTTTCCATGTCCAACCTACACTGCTCCTTAACTAATGTTGCTTTGTGTCCTCTGGATCTACGGTCTTCTTTAAGTTTGAAGAACATATTCCTATCAACATCCTCATAACCGTTCATTATTTTAAACACTTCTATTTGGTCTCCTCTTAGTCGCCTGGTTTCTAGTGTTGTCAAATCACATTGTAATAAGTGGCTTTCGTAACTAAGGTCTCTTAATTCTGGAATCATTTCAGTTGCTCTTCGTTGTATTCTTTCTAGCTTGTGTATGTCTTTTTTACGATATGGCCTCCATGCTTGAATACAATATTCCAAGTGTGGTCGAACTATTGCTTTGTACAGGGGTACAATTAGGTGTTTATCCTTATACGTGATAGTTCTCCTAATTAGCCCTAGAATTTGATTTCCTTTCGAAGCAGCAATCCACATTGCTCTGAAACTTTTATGTCAGCACTATATATTATTCCTAAATCCTTTTCTTTTGTGGTTCTACCTAGTAGAGCATCCCCCATTTTATATTCTTCGTCCATGTTTCCATGTCCTATGTGTATGCATTTACACTCACTCACTCACTCACTCACTCACTCACTCACTCACTCACTCACTCACTCACTCACTCACTCACTCACTCACTCACTCACTCACTCACTCACTCACTCACTCACTCACTCACTCACTCACTCACTCACTCACTCACTCACTCACTCACTCACACACACACACACACACACACACGGGACAATGCATTATGTCCGTTATGGGCAGGTGTCCGTTATGGAGAATTGTATTACGTGGACACTCACGAGGCGGCGCCATTATATTATGAATGGATACGTTGTCGTTTCGTTGAAAGATACAAATCTACAGTTAATAAAACAATACATGAGCTGTCATTGATATGTGTGAGGCATATATTTAGTTGTTGAAAATGAAATTAACAAGATTTAACAAGATTGCCATCTCCAACAACAAGTTCCAGATGGCAAGTGGACAAGGAAGCCATTGGCTTATCGATAGTCCAACAATTTTCTCATCTATGTGTAGCCCGCCCTTATCAGATATCTGTAAATTTTATTTTGAAACACATTCACACTACTAGCATTAACACAATCATTTGGCAGTTTGTTCCATTTATTTATCACCCTCTGTGAGAAAGAGTACTTTCCATGTCCAACCTACACTGCTCCTTAACTAATGTTGCTTTGTGTCCTCTGGATCTACGTTCTTCTTTAAGTTTGAAGAACATATTCCTATCAACATCCTCATAACCGTTCATTATTTTAAACACTTCTATTTGGTCTCCTCTTAGTCGCCTGGTTTCTAGTGTTGTCAAATCACATTGTAATAAGTGGCTTTCGTAACTAAGGTCTCTTAATTCTGGAATCATTTCAGTTGCTCTTCGTTGTATTCTTTCTAGCTTGTGTATGTCTTTTTTACGATATGGCCTCCATGCTTGAATACAATATTCCAAGTGTGGTCGAACTATTGCTTTGTACAGGGGTACAATTAGGTGTTTATCCTTATACGTGATAGTTCTCCTAATTAGCCCTAGAATTTGATTTCCTTTCGAAGCAGCAATCCACATTGCTCTGAAACTTTTATGTCAGCACTATATATTATTCCTAAATCCTTTTCTTTTGTGGTTCTACCTAGTAGAGCATCCCCCATTTTATATTCTTCGTCCATGTTTCCATGTCCTATGTGTATGCATTTACACTTCCCAAAATTTAATAACATTTGCATTTTTTCTAACCATTTAACTAATTAACAACATCCACTGGTGACCCGTCATCTACCCACTTCGTAAGTTCTTCCAAAAAGCATAAGAGATTGGTTAGACATGACCTTGCTTTTAGGAATCCATGTTGAGATGCATTTATTAATTTATGTTTTACAAGGAATTTCACCATGTGGTCTCTAATTAATGTTTCGAGTAATTTACATACAACTGATGTTTAACTCACTGGTCTGTAATTTTCTGGCTTCTTCCTCGATCCCTTCTTAAATAGCGGCGTAATGTTTGCTTCGTTCCATTCTGAATCTGAAGGAACTATTCCATCGTCTATTGACAAGTTAAACAATTTTGCAATTGATGTACTAATTTGCTCAACAATTTCCTTAAGCAGTTTTGGTGGTATCCAATCAAATCCCGATGATTTATTACCTTTCATCGTCTTAATTTTCTTTGCTATCATTTCATTAGTTACAAATAACTGCCCTAAATGTTCTGATTTACTGCCCTCAAATTTAGTAAATGGAACTGGAAGTGAGCTGATATCTTCTGTGGTAAAAACTTAGCTGAAATACTCATTCAGGACCTCTGCCATTTGAAACCCGTCTGTTTCCACTGTTGTTTTTCAGTGGTCCGACTCTTGTTGTCATTTTTTATATTACCTGCCATTTTTTCCAAGGTTCGTTTATATTTTCAAATTTCAGTTGTAGCTAGGTTAAGTGCCTCTTTGTAATTTGCATAGTTTTCATTCTTTCTGGTACGCCTATAAACCCTCCACATAGTTTGCTTAAATACTATTGTTCTAATAGCTTCTTTTAACAAGTGTTTCTTTCTACACCGTTTACCTTTACCTTGTTTTTTCAAGGGAACAAATTTATCGATGACACTCTCAATTTCATATTTTAGAATATTCCAACATTCAATTGCGGTCTTATTCATCAGCATGTTATTCCAATCTAGCTTTGCTAGCTTTAAGTATTTTTTCCTATCTTTATAGTTACCTTTGTGGAAGTTTGTCCTATACGTTTTTTATTTTTACTTTTTAATTTTACATTGATGTCAAAATGTATTTGATTGTGGTCACTGTTACACAATGGTTCATGTATTTTTACATTGTCCAGTAATTCTTTTTGTGATGACAAAATTATATCTAATACATTATCTCCCCTGGTTGGTTCTAGCATGTGCTGAGTAAGGAAGCTATCCTGAATAAAAAATACAAAGTGTTGGTTCTCACCCCCTGTATTCTCTAGAGATTTCCATTGTATGTGTCCATGGTTAAATCTCCCATTATGATACATTCTCCTTTACTAACTTCCTTTATACCATTTTGTAGTTTTGTGTTATCCTCTTCGTTGATGTTTGGACTTCAATAAACTAATTCAATAGTTAATTTTTAATTTCCTGAAACTATTTTGCACCAAACAGCTTATCTGCTTCCCTTTCTAATTTTATTTCATAAGCCTGAATAGATTCTTTAACATATAAAATAACTCCCCCTCCCCTTCTTCCTATTCGATCTCTCCTAAACATTACGTATCCTGTTAATCCTAATTCAGCATCTGTTATGTCTGTGTTGGCCCATGATTCAGTTATACCAATTATGTGAGGGTCAATATCTTCTACCATAATGTTTAATTCGTTTTTCTTACTTACTATACTCATAGCATTTAAACACATGCATTTATAACCTGCTTCAGACCTGTTTTTAGGACATTTTGTTATTGGTTTGTCTGTACTAGTGGCCTCTTGTCCTGCTTGAGGCATCTCTAAGTAACCACCCTGCGCTTCTAGTTTAAACAATGTTTACTACCAAAAATATTTGTTATGTTACCCATGCCTCTGTCTACTGCTGATGTGAGTCCATCCGCAAATACTGCTGCCCCCTTTCCACTTAGATGAAGCCCACCCTTCATGTACATATCAGCCCTTCTAATAAAACTTCCAAACAAATCCCACTTCCTCTTCCCTACAAAGCGTCTGGACTAGCATGTTAATTGCCATCCCCCGGCTATTTCGATATATGTGACCCCTCCTTCCGATTAATCTCACAGCTTTACTGCCATTCCACTGCATGGAAACCAGGCGGCGTGTGGGGCCCGTGAACGGTTCGATGTAATCATAATTTTTTGAACCCCTCTACGACCAAATAATTAATCCGCCCAGTAATGTAATTGAAATTGAACACGGTCCACTGCCGTCGGAAGAATAGTGGCATTGACCGACTTCTCCTTGTTCATTCACTTTGTTTGGGAGAGTGAGTTGTTGTGAAAACAAAGCATGATTTTGATTAGGGAAAGCCGACATGAAACGGCTTTGATGTCCAAGAGAATCCAAGGGGTGACAGTTTACACAGCTGGCAGTGGGCAAGCAATAGGCTCGCCTTATTTGGAGCACATTTCTTATATTTCTTGATGACATAATGCAGTTGGCATGACACAGAATACATACGTAGTTAAGTTAGTGCTCATCAGCGGTGGCTCAGCTGGTCAGAAATTCAGCTGATTCGCGGAATTGTCAATGCACTTTCACCTGACTATGACTGGTTGGGTTCAAATTCGCTGTCCGTTGTCCACTTTGGCCAGATGGCCACTATGAGCAGTTAGCGGACTGTGCAAACCAATAGCAAGTCATTCGGGACTTTCAAAACTGTCCGTTATATACAGGTGTCCGTTATAGACAGGTGTCCGTTTTGGGCGGTTATCCGCTAAGGCAGGTTTATTGTGTGTGCGTGTGTGTATGTGTGTGTGTGTGTGTGTGTGTGTGTGTGTGTGTGTGTGTGTGTGTGTGTGTGTGCGTGCGTGCGTGCGTGCGTGCGTGCGTGTGTGTGTGTGTTTCTGTGTGTGTGTGTGTGTGTGTGTGTGTGTGTGTGTGTGTGTGTGTGTGTGTGTGTGTGTGACAAACTAAATCATGAGTACTTCGACGTGGACCCCAACTCACAGGATATAGACATAAAGTGGACCTTTTTCCGCGAATGTCTGACTACCTTGATTAACAATAACATACCTAGACGATGCACTGAAGATAAAACCCACCTCCCCTGGATAACACGTGAACTAATTAGAATGCAGAGAAGACGTAACAAAAGCCACAAAAAGGCAAAGCAAACTGGACTAAACAGTGACTGGGAAAATTTTAAGGAACTCCGAAAGCAAGCTACTAAAGCATTAGCAAAATCTCACAAAGACTATGTTAACAACCACATTGGAGACAGCCTGAAAACTAATCCAAAACGATTCTGGTCATTTATTAAGGCAAATAAACGAGAAAACATTGGCATTCCCACACTTCGAGTAAACGTAAACAGTGTTCAGTTGTAGGACCTGTCCTCTTCTTACTCTACATAAATGACATAGATGGGAACATCAAATCTTCTATACGCCTTTTTGCAGATGATAGTACTATATATCGTAAATTTTCTTCCAAAACTGACCACGAAATTCTCTAAACTGACCTAAGCCAACTCCAAACATGGTCAGACAATTGGCAAATGAAATTTAATGCTTCTAAATGTGTCCACCTTCCAATAACAAATAAAACTAAACCCAGCCCACACAAGTATTCGCTTTCTGGCCAGCCATTATCCACTGTATCCAGCCACTCATATCTCGGAGTAAAATTGGGTTCCAAATTAACCTGGACAAATCACGTCACTTACATAACTTCAAAATCTTCAACATTTTTAGGCATACTTAAACGAAATCTTGGCCCATGTAAACCCGAAGTTAAACAAACAGCCTACAACATGCTTATCCGGCCAAAACTCGAGTACTCTTCACCCATATGGAATCCTCACACCTTTTCACAAGTTAAAAGCCTTGAAAGAGTGCAACACTCTGCTGCCAGATTTGTTAAAAATGATTACAGACAAAACTCAAATCCAGCAGATCTAATTACTGCCCTTGGATGGCCAACCCTCGAACGAAGACGTATCATTAAACGAGCCACAACCATCTACAAAATTCTAAATAACATTATTGAGATCACCCCCCCCCTCCAGGCCTACTAACCCGCTCTCGAACCCGTGGACAATACGTAGCCCCCAGGTGTCGTATAAATGCAATGGTCTTTTTATTTTATCCCCGAGCCATTCGCATATGACTCCACCAAAAGTCACCAACATGAAAAAACTCAAAATCATTTCAAGAAGCTATTATGGAACTCCCTTTCACCACACCTCATCACCTAAACTGCCTTTAAAACACAGTGCTCAGCGTAAACTTATCCATGGTGTGGGTATGGAGACTGTCTATGTGTGCATGTGGCAAGGCGGCGACAGTGTCCATACACATAGCCAACCTATTAAAAATTTTCGTTTAACATCCTATACATAAAATAAATAAAACTATCAGATAAAACCATTTCAGCAATATTAAAGATACTAGTCTTTTAGTTGTATGTACCACCCACAGCGCATGCGCACAGTCCACCACAAACTCCTGCGTTAGCCCAAGTTTGAGCTGTTTGGAGTATAACCACTTGAGACTTTGGAAAAACCGGGAAGTACTGGGAAAAAGTGGCATTAACGGAAGTGCTATAAACTGGTAAGAACTATCCATTTCTGGGATTAACATTGTCTACTCCACTGGGAAACATAGTTTATCCATCTTAAGCAAACAGTTGTACTAAATATCCATCTTAAGCAAACAGTTGTACTAGTTACAAAATCCGGCTATATTCGTTTTATTAGTTTAAAACAGGAAGTCCGTGTCATGACCTCCCGGTCTTAGTAGACACATTCTGTACTAGCAGCATAAGCATCATGAGCGGTAGATGTGGAACACCTATAGATAATATATTTTAGAATGACATTTTTGTAGCTGTTTGTTAATCAAACTATATTATAATTGACCAGAATCAATTATATATCCATTCTGGTATTTTTTATTGCAATACAACTTTAAATACAATCCCTTTGAGGGTTTTCCCAATTTTTTCCGGTTTTCCCAAATATTAAGGTTTTTCCCAGGGCGGTATTTACCAACCGATAACAACCGGGGCGGTAAATGCATACATACATACATTCATACATACATACATACATACACACACACACACACACACACACACACACACACACACACACACACACACACACACACACACAAACAAACACGCACACGCACACGCACACGCACACACACACGCACACACACACACACACACACGCAAACACACACGCACACACGCACATAAACACACACACACACACACACACACACACACACACACACACACACACACACACACACACACACACGCAAACACGCACGCACGCACGCAAACACGCACGCACGCACGCACACACACACACGCAAACACACACACACACAAACACGCATGCACGCACGCACGCACGCACGCACACACACACACACAAACACACACACACACACACACAAACACGCACACGCACACGCACACGCACACACACACACGCACGCACGCACACACACACAATACTGTACAACACCCATGGAGTCCACCTGCGTTGCCGTGTACTCACATGAGCGCGCCCGGGTTCCCTCTGACCTGTTCCTCCGTAAGTCCAAACGTTGTGTAGTTCAAGCCTACGTCTTGCTCGTTTGTGACGAACGAGTCGATCATGTCCCCGAAGAGGATCAGTACGAGGAGAACCACCGCGCCTTGTACGATGGCGCTCACGAACCCGATCAACATCAGGGCAAAGTCAACCCTCGTCGTGAACCGGAACTAATAGAGGAAACCATTGGCATCCTTCATTGTGCGTGCGTGCGTGCGTGCGTGTGTGAGACATACAGACATACATGCATACATATACACATACATTTATACGCCATCCAGATTTGGTCGAGTAAATCTACGCATACCGTTCCTTCACACTGTTTGTTAAGACACGTGTTTGGTGGCGTGACATGACGATGACAAGGTGTTCACGGGAGTGATTGGTCTACTCAAACTTGCCATTTTTTTAACGGAGACCATTTCTGGTTTGCTGGGTTTGTCGCCAGTTTCGTCATGTGTCAACTCTGCCATGTCGTTTCTGGCAAGCCTCGTGTCTTCTTCGTCACCCACTCGCATCAATGTCCAGTGACTTCAAACAGCACATTCTGTTAGAATACGGCTATGCTTGCGTGCCGGCGTGCGTGCGTGCGTGCGTGCGTGCGTGCGTGTGTGCATGTGTGGATGTATGTATGCATGTACAAATGTGTTTTGTCGGAGTAGTTTGTTGTCTCTTCTGGGGTAGCCAATGTGCCTGGGATAAGTATCTAAAATGGTAGATTTGCGTGAGTGTTATATGTAGGGCGGAATACAACAATTGGAAGACATACGTCATTTTCAACAACATCGTGGAGTAGTTTTGGTGCACACGGACGCCAATTCATATATTGTTGGGTGCAAGAAACGGAAAGATTCTCATCAGAACATTACACACTTTGAGGTAGGCCTAATAGAATAGAAAATCGGACGTTCTACTCAAATAATGTTTTCCCTATAAGTCTCTATAAAATTGTTAACAAATGTTAATGCCTTGCATCTGCGTTTGATTATTTGCATCCCGTTGTAGCTTATTGGCTGTTCACATAATAACGTTATATAACATGAAATAATATAACCGTGTGAGAGAAATGTAATAATCCACAAACATTAAAACGGAATCATTTACCTCTCAATTTCACAAATCACAAAAATTGATGACGTCAGCGTTCAGTTACGTCACATCCTGCTTTAAGCTATTTTATTACAGAAATGCTCGGGTATGACAAATCAAATCAAATAAAATTTTGCAACTACAACAACATTTAAGTGTTATTACTGAACATTCTTTAGCATAGTTCGTTTTCAAATCAGAGAACTTCCATTTTATATATCCAATGTGTGCTTAATTTACCTGGTAGAGGCTTTCGTCAACGTATCACGTCGACTTCATCAGTACCGATGACGCTGAATGACGTCATCGTACATGTGAGGCAGTTCGTAATTGCCCTCGTCTCTGTTGATGTGTGTTCTGGTTTTCCTGATCCAGATGGCTTCCTTGATATGCCTGTTGCTACTCCATACTTCTTCTGTACTCGGTGTACTCTCTCTCTGAAACCCCCTCTACGGTATGACTACTTGGCTCCTCTAATTTCTGTCATTTGTTTTTTGTTGTTGTTCTTTTTCTTCCTACTGCTATCTGTCACCTTGTTCAAGGCACAGGACGGATAGCCACATACTCTTAGAGCTCCTCTCAAGTGTTCCACCTCTTCCTTCTTGTCCCCCTCCTCTGAAGTTATTGTCTCACACTTGCTCATAGGGGTTCTGACAACTCATAACTTCTGATGTTTGGGGTGGTGGGACGCAAAGTTCAGGTATTGGTCAGTGTGCGTCTTCTTCCTGTACACTGTCGACTTCATACTGCCATCTTCCTTTCTGGTGAATCCAAGAAGGGCATGCTGTTGTTCTCCTCGTCTTCCCGCGTGAAAATGATGCTACCTGTGGGGTCTACAGTGTTCATGTGTTGTTGTAATTTCTTTGCCTTTCCTGTGTGTACCAGGCAAATTACATCGTCCACATATTGTTTCCAGTTTCTCGGTTGGCAATCTACCGGTGCTATTGGCTATTATTTTCTGCTCCAGTTCCTCCATGTACAGGTTCACAACAATGGGAGATACCGGACTGCTCATGGCTACTCCAAACTTCTGCTGGTAAATGTCTCCTCCTTAATGTGGGTGGTTATTCAATCAAACTATTTATTGCTTATATTTCAAAATGTAATCAGTGTGTTACAACCTGCCAATTATTTCATATTTGTTGTCACGTGTTTCAATGTTACGATAGAGGGAGTTAGGAGCACAATTAGGGTTAACTATTCTAAACAACTACGTGTTACTGTACTAACAAATGGGTGAAATAATTCAACGTTGCATCGAAAATATCGTCGTCATCTCACTTTAATTTGCGGTGTAAGGAACACTAGTATTCTGACATTAATTTTAGTCTGATATTTAACTAAAGCTGACCAAAATTACACATTTCGTAACAAATATATACATTAATTATATATACTTGAACAAAACATGTAAAACATACGTCTTGCTGTTTAACCTCTTTTAAGACAAAAAGGCAGAACATACCCTATTACTGGAAGGAAGCAACCCACCAACATCGAACATAATAACTCTAATGCATATTTTGTTGGTGGTAGCCTCTCCAGTTCCTTGTGCCCCCTTTCAAACATATCATATCGGGCTTGATCGACACCTTGAAGTGGGTCTGGGGCACCATACAACCTGCAGATGAACTCGTCTATGTGTTCAGTAGTGTAGCTCTTTCAACACCACCAAGATTTCTTCTTACCGAATCCGTCCAGCGATGACGTGGAGACGCAAAATGTCAATGCTTGCTGTGAAAGTATCTGATGAACATGATAATATTTCTTTTGCCGAGCTGTTCTCACCATCCAAGCTTCAACTTCACACAACTACTATCCTGTTAAACGTGCTTGTGACTGCATCACATGCGTATAGTATGAGGCGTGTGTCTGCTTCCTCGTGGTTCGCACTTGAACAGCATCTCCTCGCACAGATGATTTTGGGCTTTCGTTGTCTTCAACCCCCCTACGACTAGTTCACGTCCATTGGACAGGTTCTTAGCGTGCTCCATCTAGTAATGACTGAGAAAGTGTGCCAAGTCAGGCTTGTTTTCATGTAGGGACGTGAATGAACTTCACACTTTAGGCAACGGGACATCACCGCGTTGAATTAGCTCCCGCATCGGCCTAGTCTTGGACGTTCATTTCTCTCTGGTTGTTCCTTTAACTGACTGCTTGATGTAGGTGCCAAACACAACGTCCACCCGTTTGACACTCGCAGTAACATGGCTAATTACATACCTCAGAAAGACATTTGCGAAGTTATCAAACGTAGTGCAACGGCTTGGTTTTCCCAATTGCTGAATAAGTGAATGACCATCGATCAACACACGTGCACGTTGATCTTCAGTTGGCATTGGAACAGATGGCGGTGTTTTTATATCCATGTCGTGCGACAGAATGGCAAGAAGATCCGACTTTGAAGTGTAGTTCATCTTGCCAATGAAAGTGGTACCATTGACAGTTCGTACTTCAAGGTAAGCTGCATTTAAACCTTGCGAACTGCCTTGAACTTAATGCATTGAACAACTGTTGTATAAGCTTTCCGTCTGCTTTCAATGTCTGCTTCTCATTCTTTCATCAGTATTCAGCTTCATTCTTCTTTCTTCTTTCCTTTAGCTGCTACAAGATCAGTTACAGCGGCTAAACGTACACTCACGATCACATCATTTTATGACATGGATTTTTAGATAGTTCTATATTAGCAACACAGCGCATCTTATCTTTCTGGCTGGTCTTTTGGCAGAACACGCACAATTCCAGTCAATAGAATGCTTAATGTTACTTCGACGTGATTGTGCTTGGCGTTCTGTTGCTGGGCTCATTGTATAAATTCTTGTTGCTTCTGAGTGTTCTGAGTGATTTGACATGGGTAATCGCGTTATAGCAGTCTGCATGGTATTGCAAACCCACATCTTCTGAGTTATGTTCCAGGATACTTAACAATATCTTAGTAGCATCTGTCCATTCAACATCATGCAACATGTTCCGTTCAGTAGCAACTTTGAGCAGCCTCTTCTGTCCATCTTCGACAGCACGCCGTAGAGTCGTAGACCATTCTTCGTTTTCTTTTGGCACAACAAGCACAGAGAAACGTTAGCATCTGATTGACATCCATATTTCTTTCGCATAAAGACTGCCACTGGGTCGACGTTTGCATTGTCACGCTTTCTTTTCGATGTACATGGCTTGGAGCCCATTTCATTTTTGGATGTAGGCTACCAGGTTTGGAGTCCATCCTACTTCAATAGCTGATCTGTTAACACATATTATAATATAAATAATCACAGAGCGCCGTTGGAGTCATTCAACAATTACGTAACGCATGTTGTGAGCTTCCCTTCCACCCCCAAGTAGTGCACCGAAACGTTGGCACGTACCACGGCAACCATCTGGCGTTACGGAATTTTTGAATGGCTTCTTAAAATTGTGGAATGTGTAATCAATTAAAAGCATAACTTAGGTGATTCATGGTTGTATTTCAATATTAAATATTTCGTAAAGTGAAATTATGTTGTAATTAAACACAAATTAAACATTAGACGTTAAAGGACATCGTTGACAAGAAGTGATAACCACGCAGCAGTACACGTAACCATAGGTATACGGGCGATAATAAAGGGGTATGAAACAAACGACGATATAAATATCATAACATAACAGCAGATGCTGAATTACAAAGAATATGTATTACTACAATAGCGTACATGTTCACTGGGCTGCTAATTGCCCAACGAAATCATGTCACTTACACCTTTTGATCACTATGACATTGCTTCCGGAGACGCAACAAACTGCTTATGCGCACAGCAGCGCTTCACATATCGTCGGCAAAAGTAGGCCTCTTATAGCCAAAATAGCTTTCATGGCCAATTTGTTGCCGAATATTGCTTTAAGAAACAAAATGAAACAAACTTCACTCAAAATCCAACATTTTTCATGTGAACGTCGCACGTTATATCCACTATTGTAAGTGGAGACAATCTGATATGGTTGGCAAGTTGGTCAAATGGTTTTGGTCAAATGTAGCAATTTGTGAGACAAAAATGGCCCGTATTGAGTCAAACATAAAAAGAAATGGCCGGCTAAAACATAATGCAGTTATCAATGACCCACGTATAGAAAAGTTAAACAGGCGAATTGTAACACAGACAGTAGGCCTCGTGTCGGAAAAGTAAGTTGTTTAATGATTTTTTGTAAAATTTGATGTAAAGCAAAAAAATTACCCATAATTAACCTAACAATTAAAATTTTGCCTTGCCAACGCCATGTACTATAATCATTAACTTATGTGAATAAAATCTGAAATGGTTGGAAAGCTGTAACTCACTGATTACATCCTGAAATATAATAGCTAACATAGTTGCTTAACAACATTTTTGATCACTTGGTGTGTTTGAAAATGGCTTGTCTAATAATTAATTCGTTTTATGTAGCATGAGCTAAGGTTGCGTAAGTAACACATGGTTGTTGTTGTTATGTAGCGTGAGCTAAGGTTACGTAAGTAACACATGGTTGTTGTTGTTATGTAGCGTGAGCTAAGGTTACGTAAGTAACACATGTACAGGTTCACAACATTGTTATATAGCGTGAGCTAATGTTACGTAAGTAACACATGGTTGATGTTGTTATGTAGCGTGAGCTAAGGTTACGTAAGTAACACACGCTTATTTTTGTTATGTAGCGTGAGCTAAGGTTACGTAAGTAACATATGGTTGTTTTTGTTATGTAGCATGAGCTAAGGTAACGTAAGTAACACATAGTTGTTGTTGTTATGTAGCGTGAGCTAAGTTTACGTAAGTGACACATGGTTGTTGTTGTGATGTAGCGTGAGCTAATGTTACGTAAGTAACACATGGTTATTGTTGTTATGTAGCGTGAGCTAAGGTTACGTAAGTAACACATGGTTGTTGTTGCTATGTAGCGTGAGCTAAGGTTACGTAAGTAACACATGGTTATTGTTGTTATGCTGTTTATTAATCTAGTCAGTCTAACCTGATTCACACAGAGGGGTATTTGTAAAGTCAAATAGAAGCAATGCTTAATGGTGTCTACATTTCATTTCCTTGAACTTGGCCTCCAGACTATTCAATTCAATGGAATAAATTTTATTCAAACAAACAAACATAGTAATGGCTGCAATAGCCTCGACATGACTTGTTCTTCTTCAAAGTCATACACAGGTGTTTGAACGAAATACACACGAAGTTAAGCAACTTGTAGATAATGTATCCCCTACATAGCAACACATTTAACAACATTTGAGTGATTAGAAGAGGTACAATTAGAAAATACTGAATCACATACAATTCAAATGTCTACATGTATAAGGAATATATTATTATTATTTACATAGGCAATAAACAAGATAAAAAAATAAAAAAATACTTAAATATTATATATTCTGTTAGCTCAGAATTAGTAATAGTAACTAGATTATATTACACAGTAACCATATGTATACACTTATGATTTCTTTTTTATACCTGTGTTTGAATTATCTTATTGTTTTAATGTTAATGAGCTCAGTATCTAATTAATCCCAGAGACATATGCCATATAAAGAAATAATCATTGCTCTAATATTTGTGGTAAAACAACATCTCATGGGTTGATTTTTTAGACGTGTTATTGTTGAATTGTATCTTCTCACAAAGTGTTGTTGAATGTTAACAACTGGCACTGTTGTGCTTCAAACATGAAAACAGCTGTTTTAAATTTTGCCAGGTCTACAAATTTTAATATATGTAAACATGGAATATAGAGGGGTCGATTTGCACCATACAACAGTCTCATTGCTCTCGTTTGGAGTATGACAATATCATTGATATTAGTACGATATTCCCCACATTTCAGAACAGTAATTAATATATGGTAAGAACACAGTTGTGCATAGACTATAAGTCTACTAGGTTGTACTAGCTGACTACACTTATATAATATGACTCTTTTGGAGTTCAGATTGAACACTAGCTATTTGATATTTCCATTTCAACTTCTCATCGATTAATACACCAAGAAACTTGACAACCCATACTGTATCAATATTTACACCATTGATTGTTATATCAACATTAGCATTCGGAGTATTATTATAAAATAAAATGTAACTGGTTTTTGAAACATTCAGGGATAACTTGTTTGCAGCAAACCAAGTCCGCATATTGTCCAGAACAAATGATATTATTGTAACAAGTTGATTGATGTTTTTGTTCGCACAAAGCAAGTTAATGTCAACAGCAAACAAGATATATTTTACAAGTTTAGGAATGTTACATAAATCATTCACACACAATATAAAGATTGTATATCCTAATATTGAACCCTGTGGGACACGAAATGATATATTTAATAAGTTGGAATGGAATCCATGAAAACAAACAAACTGTGATCTATTTGATAAATAATTTAATTTTTTTCACAAAGCAATTAATAATGATCTGTATCAAAATCTTTTTTTAAAGTCAATGAAAACACCCATTGTGTGCAGTTTGCTATCTAAAGATGAAGTTATTTCATTAACCAACTCAGTTAAGATAGAGGACGTGGACATATTTTCACGAAATCCATATTGACTAGGACTTATGACCTTATAGTTTTCTTTGTTTCCAGCCTTAAATGTGGGGATTATTTTAGTAATTTTCAGTTTGTCTGCGAAAACCCCTTTCATTCAGCACATGCTTCCACGAGAGCTTACACGTAATATTTTCTTCTTTTACTTAACGTATACATCTTGTGTTGTGTTTATTTTGGTTACTTATCTTATTTTAACACACTGCAAATATTGAAAGATGATCACTTAAGTCATTTATGAGTAGTCCACAAGCACAGTGTTGGTCAATATATGTTGTAAATATATTATCAATGAATGTGGTAGTAGTGTGTGTAATTCTGGAAGGTTTAGTTATGGGCGGGTACAATCCTATGCTGGACTTTAAATCTAGGAAATGTCTCACACTGTCTTGTGACTCATGTTGCAACAAATCTATGTTGACATCCCCACAGACAAACATTGTTTTATTGTTGCGGTCATTGTTTAAAATGGGCTCAATACTGTCACATAATCCTTACACAGCTTGTCAAAATATTATTCTTTTAATGTTAATTTCTACTGCTACACACTCAAGAATATAATCAAGCACATTGATATTGTTTGTGATTAATTTGCTTTCGATAACGATAATGATAGTATTACGTTAATACTATTAAGTTATTAAGACAAAGGGAGAGAACAATATAGAATATACGTAGGTGGTCTACTATTCGTAGTATGCAGATGACTACTCCAATACATTATAGAGGAGGGTTTGACAGGAAGTGCACTTTCTGCCAGACCTCCCATGGGAGGTTGGTCCTAAAAAATTGTGAGAGGTGGGAGGTTGGCCTCAAAAATAGGTGGGAGGTAGGGTTAGTGGTAGGTGGACTAAAAATTGGGTGGAAGTTGGGAAGTTGGTCCCCAAAACAGGTGGGAGACAGGAGTATGGGACCCTGCCAGACACCTCATTATATCTGTACTTTTTGAAAGCTTTTACGTTACAAATGTCACACGAGCCTACGTGAGCTCGCTGTATTCTTCCAGTAGGAACCCCACCGGTCTGCTATTACAGTCTCTGTGCCAGCAGAAACCCCAGGTATTCGACGTTGCGTAGCACCCGCGGCACTTTATACTGCTGGTTCTGAAGATGCTCAGTCATCTTCTCTTTAAGCCGCTCAAACGACCGCGGCTTCAGCTGTAAGACTCTCATTGGTCCGATGCTTCCGTTTCGCCGAAAGGTGGCGTACATGTCAAAGATGGCGCACAAGGTGACGTCAAACTGTCACAAACCAATTACTAAATAAAACAATTATACACAAAACACAACGATTTGTTTGCGTTTTCCTGGTTTGCACCATATTTCAAGACGCGTTGTCGATTTAGCAAATAATGTTAAACAAGATTCAATATGTATATAATAATAATAGTAATAATAATAATAACAGATAAAATGTGGACAAAAACACATTTTAGCCAAAGCGGTCCTATCCTATTGCGTAACCTAATAGCAAAATTGCATATTATTTACGAAAACATTTATCATAGTCGAACATAAATCGTATCCATATATTGCTGATGTTCAGAATGTGTGTAACACGAACCATGGCCTTCTCGGAGTCTGACAGTTCTACATCGATCCCGTCTTGTCCTCTCAGTTCGATCATCAGGACATAATGTTTCACCAAACTCGTGTTCCCTGACGAACAGAAATGAACGTGGCACCCTTTATATCTCACTCTCCATATCTTTCTTGCTTTATTCTGCTCTCTCTCTAATTTAAAATGAACTAATGGCTAACATTAATAAGTTAGCTAATACAACACATGTTGTACACACATATATATATATATATATATATATATATATATATATATATATATATATATATATATATATATATATATATATATATATGTCTCTCTAATTTAAATGAACTAATGGCTAACATTAATAAGTTAGCTAATACAACACCCATGACCACAACTACAACCACTTTGAGGTTTATCATAGCAGCGATGATTAAGTGCTTGTGCAACCATATATACCTTCGATGTCTTGAACGAAGAGATCCTCCGTGGCCGAAAAGTCGACGAGGGTCACTCCGCCCAGCTGACCGACTGCGCGCTCCACGGCCGAGTAGAAAACACATTCGGGCGTCTTCTCCCAGTACAAGTTCAACAGCTGTCCTAACCTGTTGGTAGAGTTGCAATGCTGTCACCACTTTCCCATCTTGTCATATCTTGTTAGAAATGGTCTCATGGACTAACGCTGCCACGTACTCACTCGCTCGCACGCACGCACGCACGCACGCACGCACGCACGCACGCACGCTCGCACGCACGCACGCACGCACACACACACACACACACACACCGTTACCTGTACTGGAACTCGTAAATAGGACACTGGTGAAGGTGATCGACCACCTTGACGACATCCCCGGTGCGGTAACGGTAGATACCGATTGGTGTGGTCAGCACAATCTCATACAAGTTGTCTTTCTGTAGCTGAGAACATCATCACACTGTAAAGATCTGTCGTGTACATGACCAAGGTTTCACTAACAAGTATTTCATCAATAAAGTCTCCATTTTATTATGTGTAGGCGAAATGACTAGTTAGATTTCACAGCGTTTCGTAAGTTGACCACCGTTTCCGTCGCAATACAGAACCACAATATATTGAACAACGACATTTTTACATGCTAGCGGGGAAACGACCGTTTGGATTCCACAGTACATTGATGCATTATATCACATGTTGACAACGCTGGTTTATGTAAATATTTTGTAAGCAGTAATGTGCCTGGTTGCTTTCCACTAACTTTATATCACCTAAATATCACATTTTCAAACAGTAATACAGAGTGAATAAACTGTTATATCTGGTGCATTGTTGACGTGGGTATACAACAGTAAATAATTTACTGCATTATTTTCGTAACTAGAGCTGAAAGAATGTTTTATTTTATTTTTAGTCCACATGCCAATTAAACATTAAACATTTTGAACTTATAATTTAAATATCAAGGTGGCTCCTATATTAGCGACCAAGCATGGTCTTAACATGAGTCTCCCTGACCCATTTTTAAAATGTATTTTGTCATGTAAATTGATTTACTGTAAATAATGATGGGTCAAAATAAACACGTATTGTAACCCTCTCACCTGTTCCGCAAATAGTGTTGCCGGCTGCTGCTCATGCATAAGATCCTCGGGAATAAATTCCATGAAGCCGTATGAAATCATGGCGGCGTAGTTGAAGTTGTCCGGGTCGAAGAAGACGTTGGCACCGAGAAAGCCTTCACTGGCCGCATGCAGCAGGGATACCTGAATCACGCCCGACATGTGACAGTCGCGCAGAGCCTTGGCGTGGTGCGCGCAGCCTCCAGTGCTCAACATGCGGACGAACCGCAGATTGGGCCATATACGTTTGGCGATACCGTGGAAGCTTGACGACCGGAACTGGACTCGCAGTTCGGTTGCTCGAGCCGGATTTGGGCGCAGGTGCTTGTTCAGTTGTGTTATTATCTCTTGTCCCGCCTGGTCAGTCGTCAGCGACAGGCGCCCCAGTTCTATGTCGGAGCACAACTGCTGCCAGTTGTGTTCGATGTAAATCCAAAACGAGTACACAAGTGTGGACATGAGAGACTCGATGTGCCCGACTTCCCGGTCGCCCAGTGCAAAGACCGCGTGGACGTGCAGGGCAACCTGTTCGTTCGTGATCTCGTACGACCCCCTCGGAGAGACAACGAACGGGAAATAGCGACTCATGTGAGTGCTAACTGGCGCCATTGGTAACCCACATTTGCTGTATTGGACACGCGTCTTATAGGAGAGAATCAACACGCGCTGCATGTGGAACTGGGCCTTTTTCTTGCTGATATAATATATTAGCGGGGCCATGTCGTATGCTGCAGGCCCCCTCATGAACGACGTGATTGGAATCACTTTGTTCTTGCCAGTAGTCCCCGAACTAAGCGCGAGGAATATGACAGGGTCCTTCGTCAGGACGTTCTGTTCGCCATCTTGGATCCTGTCGAAGTAGGGTTTCAGGTCGGCGTACGTCGTCAGAGGTTGTGTCTCGGTGAAGTCTCGCCGCGTCTTCACCGACGAGAAATCATGTTCAGTTCCGTAGACAGTGTCTTTGTTGTGTTGTAGAATCCGCAGCAGGAGCGCCCCTTGGACACTGTGCACACGCTTGCTGCTGGTGATGAACTTGTTATACACACGGCTGCCGACTCCCGCCAGTAATGTCATGAGAACGTACTGTAGTAGTAGCGTGGGCCAGGTGTGACTGTCAGCCGGGCGTTGACGGAGGATGTCCAGTAGGACCCCGCAGACAACCAACAGCAGTAAGGTCGCACAACCTACAGGCAACACAGTTGCATTTGGATATCATATTGGGACATTCTTTCCAGATACCACCTGGCTGTGGAATGACCTATCAATAGACCTCGTGTATCAGAACAGTCTG
Source organism: Lamellibrachia satsuma (assembly GCA_033239005.1). Lineage (NCBI taxonomy): Eukaryota > Metazoa > Annelida > Polychaeta > Sabellida > Siboglinidae > Lamellibrachia > Lamellibrachia satsuma. Next base: position 2,629,941 of record BSQZ01000021.1, on the reverse strand, counting down.
GAAGCCTTCAGGCAGGGCCTCCAGCAGATTAACCTTTAATAGAGAAGATCAACTTTCGATATAAAGAAAAAGGAGAACATGATAATACTGCACTGTGAATTACCGTTGACACTGGATTTTACATAATTTTTTATCTGCTTCCCTCTGCTGCGACGTACACGGTACGTCATTATTCCGACTGATGGCTAGTACTTGTGTGGATGAAGAGGAAGAAGAAGAATAAGAAGAGAAGAAGAGATGCCTATGTTTGTTAACACCTCACAATACACAGCACTGTACCGCGTAGTCCTATATAACATTTGACACTCGACATAACAAATTGTGATTGATCCAACGCTTAAATGAAATGAGAACACCGAGAGCAGGATGAAAAAGTCAATTCAAGGACGCACTCTCTCAGAAAGCTCATGGAATTTTGACTAATTGTAAAGGTAAAAAAAATTTGACTCAGTGCGGATCTTCTTCTGATGTTAAATAATGCAGTCATTTCCAGTACTATATTTTGGTGCAACCTGTTGTTGTGGGAATGTTTCAAAACATGATCAAGGGAAAGTGAATAAAGTCACACACAGAACCAGTCGTATTGTTGGTAGACAGGTAGACAACTTCCAGTCTTTGTATCGAGGGAAAGCGTTTAACAAAGCTAGTCAAATACTCCAAGACCCCTCACACCCCCTCCATGTCACTCCAAGACCCCTCACACCCCTCCATGTCACTCCAAGACCCCTCACACCCCCTCCATGCCGAATTTTATTCTAGTCTCAGCCACAGAAGCAGCAGATTTGTACTCCCTAACATCAAGACAAACCGCTACAAGTATTCTTTTTTGCCATTTCAATTCTTAACGCTAAATTAGACATATGTCTGTGACTAAGTAACCTGTAAATTATACTGTACACATGTGATGTGTCAACTCTAGACCATATATTCAAGGTTTTGTTTCTATCGTGTTATAAGTGTCGATCGGCATTGTAATTTCCTGGTCGGACGAATAAAATAGTTTTGTATTGTATTTTAACCGTTTGATTTAATTGTACAATAATGAGCATGAACAAAGATGTGTTTAACTTCGCGCATGCCAATATCAATGACTGCTGCCGACACATATAGGGCCTACTGAGTTCCGTGGGAATAACGATACATTCAACAATCCGTTATGTTCTGGTTAATCTTACGTCAGGCTTCTAGATTAATGAACATAAATGTACAATTTAATTACTGACACCTGCTGGATGCAAGGAATTTGACATTCAGATGACACTAACACCAGCCGGTCCTTTAGCCGGGAAAAATATCCTCAACTCGGGGTAAAAGTATAACTTGCATCATTGGTTTTTAACCCTGAATTTCTACCTATACACACACTAAAATCAGCGGCCACGGCGAGCCCAGCCGCGTACGAGAACACTTGTAAAGGCATGAGTGATCGTAAAGTAAATATTGGGCAAACGTAAGTGCAAGCAAGGCGGTGCTATATTTAGCAAAGCTTAGTGCTAAATCGGTATTTTGTGAAATACAAACAAATTATGTTACATGGTAACATCAAAACACTTATTGCGACAGCAACTAGGTCACGGTGTCAACGATGTGCATGTATAATAACTAATTATGTACTTTTCTACACGGCTTCATTGGTATGCATAAATAGTAAATTGTCTATGCGTAAATACTTCGTTATCTGTAGGACAATTACGTACAAAGTTGCATGATTTTTAACCCTGAATTTCTACCTATACACACACTAAAATCAGCGGCCACGGCGAGCCCAGCCGCGTACGAGAACACTTGTAAAGGCATGAGTGATCGTAAAGTAAATATTGGGCAAACGTAAGTGCAAAGTAAATCTTAGTACTAAATCGGTATTTTGTGAAGTGCAAACAAATTATATTACATAATAATATCAAAACACTGATTGCGAAGGGGCAAACAGCAACTAGGTCCCGGTGTCAACGCTGTGGGTGTATAATAACTAATTCAGCTGTATTTTTCTACACGGCATTCTTCATTGGTATACGTAAATAATAAATTGTCTATGCGTAAATACCTCGTTATTTGTAGGACAATTACGTACAAAGTTGTTCCCTTTTTATACCATTGAAACTACAACTTCGGGTCGTTACTTCAGGGGAAATTAACTAAAACGCCCTTTCGCTCGTTTTGGGTTTCTTCTTGGTAGTTCATCGATTTCGATGACGACTGTGTCTCTTGCACTCGCGATTGATGTTGTTGAAAAGTATGTTGCTCTGCAGGCCAAATCTTGATGCTCAGACCTGCATTGCGCAATGGAGCGTGGAAAATCAGTGATTTCAGTTGCAGCCTGGTGACGGTGTTTCGGAAAGCCGTCAAGCCGTTACACGTGTTGTTCTCTTACTGTTGGTAGACTGCTCGAGGAGGTTTGTGTTCTGTGTGGCGCGGTGGCGTCGCCTTTAGAACTCCGGACACTCAATCAAGATATTCGAGGGTTCGAATCCCTTTGCTGCCGCTTAGAACATCTGGCAATTTCTGTCACCCCACATTGCAACTATTCACGATGTTGTATAGATGAGTTCCTGGCTACAAACAGAGTGCATGAATATTCGCGCAGTAATTGCAGCATGGCAAAAATCACTATACTTATTATGTATACTGTAATAGATAGCTGTAAACATCGCAGCATGCCAGGTTTACCTACCTGCGGTGACTTGGTAGCCAGAGCCATGCTTAACCGTGCAGACATCGTAGCCTAGACAAGCGGCAGCGACCAGCGTCACGACGGACAGACAGACACACTGGAGCTCCTTCCTCGGTCCCATGTTGCTGTCGACTGGTCCAGACCTGAGAGCGGTGTGCACAGCCGTACTGTCGTGACCCCGTTGATCCACCGGTCTACAGAATATGATCTTGTTGACATCGAAATCTCACATTGCATCTCTTGCTGATATTCCGATCACCCGCCAGCGACTTGTCGGAGTGCAATTACTCGCATTGACAATCGCATTCAGAGAAATTGGTCGCGCACGGCTCTGACCCAGTGACACTGAACGGAGAACGCGAACAAACACGACAGTTCGTTCTTTGTGTTGACCGATCCGGTGTTTGTGCGAGAGTGAATTGCTAATATTTCGACACAAAGGCGAATATTTAACGTACCAAGCACTCGTATATGCCTGAGCAAGCACGTAAACATCTACTCCGGTTGTCGTTGGAGCGAGGACATTCTCAAATTTTATTTAAGCAGTGTTTTCAACTGGAAACATTTACTCGAATGGGATATGTCGTATTTGAAGAAGATAACGCAGGATTCACTACCGTCGCTATTATGAATATCACCGACGTGAAAACAAGCTGCAATACTTAGGCATATAATAACCTCTGGTGTCAAATTACTCAAATGTAAAGGTACGTTCTTATATAGCGTGGTACACAGTCTGTGGAACTGTTCAAAGCGCTTTAAACTTCACCAACTCCATCTCGACTTATATGGTGTGCATTAAGCCACGCCGCAATTACTACGCGAAGAATATTCGTTCACCTATCCACCTGTGTGTAGCCAGATACTCAGTTATACAGTTGAGTGAACTGTGGCAACGCGGGGTGAACGAAATTGTCAAAGCTTCGAAACGGCAGCAAGAGGATTCAAACCCGGGTTCTCGCGATTAAGAGTCCGACGTTTTAACCGCCACGCCACCGCGCCACCGAGCCACCGCGCCACCGCGCCCCACTTAGCAAATAGTACCACCAGAACAACAGAAAACATCAGTCCAAGCACAACGGTTTGGGGGTCTACCGTTATAATGTCCACTCAATTAATATTTTTTGAAGGCAAGAAATGCAGTGACGCCAACGATAGGGGTTTAGTTATAGATCTTGCTACGTAGTTAAGATCTGTTATTATAGCACAAGTCCGGGTCTTTGGTGCCAACAATTATTTTCAAAAGCTTGTGTGTTATATTTGAATTTACCGGTAACCAACTAACAAAACAACGGCGCCACAACTGTGTGATTTAACACAATATCACCCAATCAGTGATATAGATGTCTTCTCGTCACTGCCGGTTACAGAGACTGACACATGACACCTAATCTTGAGCAATAATTTACTTTTATTTTTCGAATTATTTATGTTGCTATTGTATACTGCGTAATGTAATGTACGCGTAGTTGAAATACGATGTACATGCCTGTAATTAAGGGGGTTCGGTCAAACCCCCCATTTTGACGGAATTTTGTCTAATTGTAATTTTTTTTTAGAAATGATCATAGAAATCCCCGTCTTATTGTATACGCTTTTTCAAAACCCCGAGGGCGCACCTGGTATAGTGCACACACACTCGCATGTATGTTATTTTCAAATCGTAGCACAAGATGTTTTCACTGAAACATAAAAGTTCTCGACTGAGGATGGCTGTTGAGAGACAAACAAGGGTTTGTATTCACTTGAGTCTAGTGAAAGTAAACAAAGAGTAGCAAACAAAGCATCTTTCAACCAATCAACATGCACGCCCACGCAAACCTCTTAACACAAACACGGCACACGTGTCTCGCAGATACGCACACGCACACAAAAACGCACGCACGCACGCACGCACGCACGCACGCACACACGACCTCTTCTTGGAAATTCAATTATCTCTGGTTGTTCCTTTAACTGACTGCTTGATGTAGGTGTCAAACACAACGTCCACCCGTTTGACACTCGCAGTAACATGGCTAATTACAGACTTCAGAAAGACATTTGTGTAGTCATCACACGTAGTGCAACTGCTTGGTTTTCCCAATTGCTGAATAAGTGCATGACCATCGATCAACACATATGCACGTTGATCTTCAGTTGGCATTGGAACAGATGGCGGTGTTTTTATATCATGTCGTGCGACAGAATGGCAAGAAGATCCGACTTTGAAGTGTAGTTCATCTTGCCAATGAAAGTGGTACCCTTGACAGTTCGTACTTCAAGGTAAGCTGCATTTAAACCTTGCGAACTGCCTTGAACTCAATGCATTGAACAACTGTTGTATAAGCTTTCCGTCTGCTTTCAATGTCTGCTTCTCATTCTTTCATCAGTATTTAGCTTCATTCTTCTTTCTTCTTTCCTTTAGCTGCTACAAGATCAGTTACAGCGGCTAAACGTACACTCACGATCACATCATTTTATGACATGGATTTTTAGATAGTTCTATATTAGCAACACAGCGCATCTTATCTTTCTGGCTGGTCTTTTGGCAGAACATGCACAATTCCAGTCAATAGAATGCTTAATGTTACTTCGACGTGATTGTGCTTGGCGTTCTGTTGCTGGGCTCATTGTATAAATTCTTGTTGCTTCTGAGTGTTCTGAGTGATTTGACATGGGTAATCGCGTTATAGCAGTCTGCATGGTATTGCAAACCCACATCTTCTGAGTTATGTTCCAGGATACTTAACAATATCTTAGTAGCATCTGTCCACTCAGTAGCAACTTTGAGCAGCCTCTTCTGCCCATCTTCGCCAGCACGCCGTAGAGTCGTAGACCAGTCTTCGTTTTCTTTTGGCACAACAAGCACAGAGAAACGTTAGCATCCGATTGAGATCCATATTTCTTTCGCATAAAGACTGCCACTGGGTCGACGTTTGCATTGTCACGCTTTCTTTTCGATGTACATGGCTTGGAGCCCATTTCATTTTTGGATGTAGGCTACCAGGTTTGGAGTCCATCCTACTTCAATAGCTGATCTGTTAACACATATTATAATATAAATAATTACAGAGCGCCGTTGGAGTCAATCAACAATTACGTAACGCATTTTGTGAACTTCCCTTCCACCCCCAAGTAATGCACCGAAACGTTGGCACGTACCACGGCAACCATCTGGCGTTACGGAATTTTTTAATGGCCTTTTAAAAGTGTGGAATATGTAATCAATTAAACGCACAACTGATGCATGGTTGGCGGATATGTCGTAAAATGAAAGTACATTGTAATTAAAAACAAATAAAACATTGGACGTTAAAGGACATCGTTGACAAGAAGTGATACCCACGCCGCAGTACGCTTTAACATAAGTCTACGGGCGATAATAAAGGGATATTAAACAAACTACGATATAATATAGTCAATAAATCTCATAACATAACAGCAGATGCTGAATTACAAAGAATATGCATTACTACAATAGCGTACGTGTTCACTGGGCTGCTAATTGCAAAACGAAATCATGTCACTTACACCTTTTGATCACTATGACTTTGCTTCCGGAGACGCAACAAACTGCTTATGCGCACAGCACCTGATTCACCATTCACTACGTAAGCTCGATCACTGTGCTTAGCTACAACTCGACCCTTTTTCCAGCGCTGTAGCAATTTATGAGCTCGTTTGTCATAGTATTTCTTCACAGACTTCTGACGCTTAGCTCGCTTCACAGGATCATAACATGATTTGGATGAGTTGCTGACTGCTGGTAGTACTGACAGTAGTTTCCGCGGGAACATCATTTGAGCAGGACTAGCGTTGGTGTCCTGTCTTGGAGTGTTTCGCAGCTCCATAAGTGCCAAGTACTGGTCACTACCAGTTTTTACACATTTTTCCATCATGGCTTTCACAATCTTTACTGCGGATTCTGCCTTGCCATTCGCTTGTTGGTGGTTTGGTGATGAAGTGACATGGTCAATGCCCCATGTCTTCATGAATACTTCAAATTCTCTCGATGTACCAAATCGAGCACACATTTTCTTCAAACTGCTCACGACTTGAGTGCTTGTTGTTGTTGTTGTCATCAGATCGACCTCGATGATGTTGTAGTCAACCACAATTAAGTAGTTACGACCACTGATTTCGAACAAATCACAGCCTATTTTCTCCCATGGTACATTTCCAACTTCATGTTGTAACAGTGTTTCCCTGGGACTAGCTGGTTTCAACTCCTGACAACTAACACAATTATTTGCCATTTGCTGCACATCGTGAGACATTCCAGGCCAAAAGATTGTCTCTCGTGGTCTACGCATCATACTGTCATAACCAAGATGTGCAGCATGAAGACGCTTCTTCATGTCTGTTCGCAGTTCACTGGGAATCACTATTCGCTCGCCCTTCAAGATTACCCCATTCTCTTGGCTTAGTGTATCCCTCACATCGAAGTATGGCCTTATCTCAGCTGGTACCTCTTGTTTGGTGTCAGGCCATCCATTCACAATGTACTCGGTGAGTGTTAGCATCGTGTGATCTCTAGCTGTTGCTTCTCTAATTTCGTTCATTCGCTGGTCTTGAATTTTTACCGATTACGCCATCATGATATGTATGTCCTTCTCTTCTGTGCGAAGATAAGCACGACTTATTGTATCTGCCAAATACAATTGTACACCTTTCACGTAGTGAAATTCGATGTCATAACGATACTGTCTCATCATCAGACTTTGCAGTCTCCTTGGCGCATGACTGAGGGGCTTGCTGAGAATTGCTGCTAACGGTTTATGGTGAACCTCCACTTTCCTTCCGTATGTGTACCGGTCGAATTTCTCGAGTCCATACACAAGAGCAAGAGTTTCTTTCTCAATCTGAGCCCAATGTCTCTCGTTTGACCGTAGATGTCGTGATGTATATTCGATTGGTTTGCCATTTTGCACGAGAGCAGCTCCAAGACCATCTTTACTGCTGTCAACTTGCAGTACTAATGTCTCGTCTGGGGTGTAGTAAGCGAGGACTGGTGTTTCACTTAGCTTTCTCTTGAGGCAACTGAAAGCATCCTGGCCTGTGACCACACAAACTAATGTCTCGTGTGGTTTGTAGTAAGCGAGGACTTGTGTTTCACTTAGCTTTCTCTTGAGGCAACTGAAAGCATCCTGGCCTGTGACCACACAAACTAATGTCTCGTCTGGTTTGTAGTAAGCGAGTACTGGTGTTTCACTTAGCTTTCTCTTGAGGCGACTGAAAGCATCCTGGCCTGTGACCACACAAACTAATGTCTCGTCTGGTTTGTAGTAAGCGAGTACTGGTGTTTCACTTAGCTTTCTCTTGAGGCAACTGAAAGCATCCTGGCCTGTGACCACACAAACTAATGTCTCGTCTGGGGTGTAGTAAGCGAGTACTGGTGTTTCACTTAGCTTTCTCTTGAGGCAACTGAAAGCATCCTGGCCTGTGACCACACAAACTAATGTCTCGCCTGGTTTGTAGTAAGCGAGTACTGGTGTTTCACTTAGCTTTCTCTTGAGGCGACTGAAAGCATCCTGGCCTGTGACCACACAAACTAATGTCTCGTCTGGGTTGTAGTAAGCGAGGACTTGTGTTTCACTTAGCTTTCTCTTGAGGCGACTGAAAGCATCCCGGCCTGTGACCACACAGACTCTGTGTTGCTCCTTGTCAGAGCATGGATGGGTTCCAGATCATCAGCTAAGTTTGGCGTGTAACGCGCCAAATACTGTACCATTTCACAGAGGCGACGTACACCAGTGACGTCTGTTGGTGCTGGCATCTCCTGCTCCTGGGTTGTCCCACGTCCAACAAGTATGATGTCGTCCGCGACGCACATGACACCATTAAGGTCTGCGATTGCATGTAGCCATCTGACTGACCCACTTAGTAGGTTCATTGACGGGGATCACAACACCTCTTTTGACTAGATTGTCCAATTCGCGCTTTACTTCGTCTTGTAATGCTATTGGTACTTTACGACATGGAAGAACCCTGGGTGATACATTCGGGTCCACTTCCAACTTGGCCTCTCCTAAGTCACCTAGTGGTTCTACACCACTAACTTGAGAAATGAAAGTATCATCATTTGCCGTGATCAGTCCCATCTCTTGTATGGTTTTCAGTCCTAACAAACATGAGAATTCATTGTTCACAACCATAAATGCAACATCATTCTTCTCACCATTTCTGGGGTTGATAACTGTTAGAGTTGTTTCACCCAGTGGTTTTTGATGTGACTTGTTCCACATGATCAGTTTTTGAGAGGTGGGTCGGACCTGGTTCTCTACGAGGTGGGTCGGACCTGGTTCTTTACGAGGTGGGTCGGACCTGGTTCTTTACGAGGTGGGTCGGACCTGGTTTTTTACGAGGTGGGTCGGACCTGGTTCTTTTTCACAAACTTCTGGCAAATGGTGTTAACATCTGCAGCACTGTCAATTTGAAACGTGACGTCACACTCATAGACCTTCATGAGTGCAGTAACACGTTGTTGCGTGCACTTCCATCTTTCTACACTTCACTTTGAAATGGTTACGTCCATGGCAACAATCACACTGGCTGTCATGTAAACTGTCAACTGACGTTTCAACTTCTTAAATGCTTCACTGATGTTGCCATCATTCGCATCGAGTGTTGGCGGTAATCGATAACTGGCCTTTGCCATCTTGAATGAATGGAGACGGTTTTTCCGCCGCGGTTAAGTTCACTCACTTCGGCGATTTTCAGCATGTTTTTCTATCGGGACACTTCATGCTTCGACATACGTTCATTCCCGCTGCCACCATGTTGATCACTGCGTATAGTAATGATTATTCTGATCTGGTAACAGGCAGAATTACTCAGATAAACAGTCTCAATGTCAGTTGAACATGCTACATTTATTCATAGATAGTGGACCACTGCCACATATAAAAGACGAACCCTGGCACAACGGAATTACGGAAACTACATAAAACACGGTCTTTAACATGTAGCATGAGCTAAGGTTACGAAAGTAACACATGGTTGTTGTTGTTATGTAGCGTGAGCTAAGGTTACGTAAGTAACACATGGTTGTTGTTGTTATGTAGCGTGAGCTAAGGTTACGAAAGTAACACATGGTTGTTGTTGTTATGTAGCGTGAGCTAAGGTTACGTAAGTAACACATGGTTGTTGTTGTTATGTAGCGTGAGCTAATGTTACGTAAGTAACACATGGTTGTTGTTGTTGTTGTTATGTAGCGGGAGCTAAGGTTACGTAAATAACACATGGTTGTTGTTGTTATGCTGTTTATTAATCCAGTCAGTATAACCTGATTCACACAGAGGTGTATTTGTAAAGTCAAATAGAAGCAATGCTTAATGGTGTCTACATTTCATTTCCTTCGCAGTGTGCGTAAACATTTCCCAATGACTGATCGATATAATTATTCAAACATTAGCAACACTGTACAAAACAACCATATTTATTTAATTATAGTTACAGACTTACAAATGTATGCAATACGTTAAATTGCACGCATCTACAAAACAGTTCATATATAGATGTGAGTATACCTTCATATAATATTTTTTATGGCCCCCTTACAGAAAAGGTTTGACCTACCAGAGTTGTTGCCTATGGTCTAAGGTTCTCTGTTTAGGCGGATGTCATTGATGAAAATTGGTATATTTAATTACTATGCCTATGCTTTATTATGTCCCAACATGTATTGCCCCTCCCTGGAAAAATGTCTGCGGACGCCCCTGTTCTGGACCGCTGTTGGTGCCACAACACGTTTTGCTAGGCTGAAGAGTTCACTACCGCCACTGTTCAGTTATATCTTTGCAGAAATTTAAAAATGAGTAAAAAAACGTTTTGTTGCATGCGCCAAATTTTTCATTTTCCACGTCATTGTAAAATTACGACATTAGGGCCATGTAACATAGCAACCACCAGCCGCCATGGAAATGATTTGCCAGATTGGCTTTCTCCTAAAACCTGTTACGCATATATCCTAGAAACAGTTCAGCATGAATGACCTTTGCTGTATGGGTGTCCTACAAAAGTAAACATTTCTGAACTTGGCCTCCAGATTATTAAATTATATTTAATAAATTGTATTCAAACAAACAAACATACATAGTAATGACTGCAACAGCCTCGACATGACTTGTTCTTCTTCAATGTCATACACAGGTGTTTGAAAGGAATACACACGAAGTTAAGCAACTAGATAATGTATACTGTACATGCAACACATTTAGTAACATTTGAGTGATTAGAAGAGGTACAATTAGAACATACTGAATCACATACAATTCAAATGTATACATGTCTAAGGAATATCGTACTATTATTTACATAGTCAATAAACATGATAAATTAATTAAAATACTTAAATATTATATATACCGTTAGCTCAGAATTAGTAATAGTAACTAGATTATATTACACAGTAACCATATGTATTCACTTTTGTTTTCTTTCTTATACCTGTGTTTGAATTGGGCTGCCTAGTTCAACAACCCTCTAACTCCATTTTTTTTAATTTAGTTTTATTTGATCAACAGGTGTCGCTACTATCTATCTGTACTGCCACATACTACAAATTAATGATTTCATGCACCTAAGTCCTGTTATCCTCGTTTTACGGGGTGCCCTGAATGATTCAGGGCACCCCGTAAAACTAGGATAACATTCAGAATGGCAAAATACACTGGGTGAACCTCTTAGCCGACCCACCACGACATGACATGATATATTTAATAAGTTGGAATGGAATCCATGAAAACAAACAAACTGTGATCTATTTGATAAATATTAAAAAAATTCACAAAACAATTTATAATGCCCTGTATCAGAAACATTTTAAAGTTAATGAAACACCTATTGTGTGCAGTTTGCTATCTAAAGATGCAGTTATTTCATTAACCAACTCAGTTAAGATAGAGGAGGTGGACATATTTTCACGAAATCCATATTGACTAGGACTTATGACCTTATAGTTTTCTTTGTTTCCAGCTTTAAATGTGGGGATTATTTTAGTAATTTTCAGTTTGTCTGTGAAAACCCCTTTTTAGAAATATGTATTACAAATATGGGTCAGTGATTTAATAATTGTGGTAATTACACGTTTGGACAATATCCATACTAAGACCATTTGCATCACTTGAGCTTTTGTTTTTGCAGCTTTCGACAACCTTATGAACTTCTTTTTCAAGAACTGGACACCTCAAAACAGTTGTCACTTTTTTATATATAATTTATATGTCTTTTCAGTAGCAATTGTTCTGTGTTTTAGGAATAACCGATATAATTTTTGTGTGACATGTAGTTACTAGAATACTTGTTAGCCATGTTTTTTCCCCATGTGTTAGTATTTATATTTACCTCTTTCATAGGGTATCCATCAAAATACATGTAAAATCTAGAAATAAAATTATATATTATGAATGAATGTGGTAGTAGTGTGTGTAATTCTGGTAGGTTTAGTTATGGGTGGGTACAATCCTATGCTAGACTTTAAATCTAGCAAATGTCTCACATTGTCTTGTGACTCATGTTGCAATAAATCTATGTTGACGTCCCCACAGACAAACACTGTTTTATTGTTGCGGTCATTGTTTAAAATTGGCTCAATACTATCACAAAATGCTGATAATCTTTACACAGCGTGTCATATTACTCTTTTAATGTTAATTTCTGCTGCTACACACTCAAGAAAATTATCAAGCACATTGATATTGTTTGTGATTAATTTGCTTTCGATAACGATAATGATAGTATTACGTTAATACTAATAAGTTATTAAGACAAAGGGAGAGAACAATATAGAATATACGTAGGAGGTCTACTATTCGTAGTATGCAGATGACTACTCCAATACATTATAGAGGAGGGTTTGACAGGAAGTGCACTTTCTGCCAGACCTCCCATGGGAGGTTGGTCCTAAAAAATTGTGAGAGGCGGGAGGTTGGCCTCAAAAATAGGTGGGAGGTAGGGTTGGTGGTAGGTGGACTCAAAATTGGTGGAAGTTGGGAAGTTGGTCCCCAAAACAGGTGAGAGACAGGAGTATGGGACCCTGCCAGACACCTCATTATATCTGTACTTTTGAAAGCTTTTATGTTACAAATTTCACACGAGCCTACGTGAGCTCGCTGTATTCTTCCAGTAGGAACCCCACCGGTCTGCTATTACAGTCTCTGTGCCAGCAGAAACCCCAGGTATTCGACGTTGCGTAGCACCCGCGGCACTTTATACTGCTGGTTCTGAAGATGCTCAGTCATCTTCTCTTTAAGCCGCTCAAACGACCGCGGCTTCAGCTGTACGACTTTCATTGGTCCGATGCTACCGTTTCGCCGAAAGGTGGCGTACATGTCAAAGATGGCGCACAAGGTGACGTCAAACTGCCACAAACCAATTACTAAATAACACAATTATACACAAACACAACGATTCCTTTGCGTTTTCTTGGTTTGAACGCACGAGCGTGCGTGCGTGAGTGCGTGCGTGCGTGCGTGTATGCGTGTGTGCGTGTGTGTGTCGATGTATCAAATAATATTAAACAAGATTCAATATGTATATAGTAATAATAGTAATAATGATAATAATAATAACAACAGGCTACAGATAAAATGTGGACAAAAACACATTTTAGCCAATGTGGTCCTATCCTTTCGCGTAATTTAATAGCAATATTGCATGTTAATTTTACGAAAACATTTATCATAGTCGAACATAAATCGTATCCATCAATTGCTGATGTTCAGAATGTGTGTATCACGAACCATGGCCATCTCGGAGTCTGACAGTTCTACATCGATCCCGTCTTGTCCTCTCAGTTCGATCATCAGTACATAACGTTTCACCAAACTCGTGTTCACTGACGGACAGAAATGAACGTGGCACCCTTTATATCTCACTCTCCATATCTTTCTTTCTTCTACTCTCTCACCCCGTCTTTCTCATTCTCTCTCTCTCTCATTCTCTCTCTCACTCTCACTCTTACACTCTCACATTCTCTCTCTTTCCCACTCTCTCTCTCTCTCTCTCTCTCTCTCTCTCTCTCTATATATATATATATATATATATATATATATATATATATATATTATATTATATCTGTCTTTCTAATTTAAATTAAATAATGGCTAACATTATTATATCTAATACAACACCCAAGACCACAGCTACAACCACTACCACTTTCAGATGTATTATAGCAGCTATGATTAAGTGCTTGTGTAACCGTGTCTACCATCGATGTCTTGAACGAAGGGGTCCTCCGTGGCCGAATAGTCGACGAGGGTCACTCCACCCAGCTGACCGACTACGCGCTCCACGGCCGAGTAGAAAACACATTCGGGCGTCTTCTCCCAGTACAAGTTCAACAGCTGTCCTAATCTGTTGGTACACGGGGAATATGTTATTATTTTGCGTTGCCTTTTTATTTGTCAATAATTCAGAATCCCTTGAAATCGTCAACATCAGAAGGTTACTAAAAAACCCAAAATAAAGTCACTTTAGCTACTTGTTTGCAGAAAAATGCGAGAGTGGCAGAGCAGCTACCATATCATTCTGCAACAACGTTACACACAGCAAGCCGCGAGAGCTACAATACTGTCATCACTTTCCCATCTCTAGGGGCACGCACACACACGCACACACACGCACACACACGCACACACACGCACACACACGCACACACACGCACACACACGCATGCACCCACTCCCCCCACACACACCCACCCACACACACCCACCCACTCACACCCACCCACTCACACACACACACCCACACACCCCCCACACACATACCCCCCTCACACAGCCCCTCACACACCCCCTCCCACTCCCACACCCACACCCACTCACACCCACCCAGTCACATACACCCACCCACACCCCCCCACACACACACACCGTTACCTGTACTGGAACTCGTAAATAGGACACTGGTGAAGGTGATCGACCACCTTGACGACATCCCCGGTGCGGTAACGGTAGATACCGATTGGTGTGGTCAGCACAATCTCATACAAGTTGTCTTTCTGTAGCTGAGAACATCATCACACTGTAAAGACCTGTCTTTCACAGACCTACGTGTGTCGTATACATGACCAAGGTTTCACTAACGAGTATTTCATCAACACAGTACACAGATTATTATGTGTAGGCGAAATGACTAGTTAGATTTCGCAACATTTCGTAATTTGACCATCGTTTCCGTCTCAACACAGAACCACAATATATTGAACAATGACATATTTACATGCTAGCCGGGAAACGACCGTTTGGATTCCACAGTACATTGATGCATTATATCACATGTTGACAACGCTGGTTTATGTAGATATTTTGCAAGCAGTATTGTGCCTGGTTGCTTTCCACTAACTTTATATCACCTAAATATCACATTTTCAAAGAGTAATACAGAGTGAATAAACTATTATTATCTGGTGCATTGTTGACGTGGGTATACAACAGTAAATCATTTACTGCATTATCTTCGTAACTAGAGCTGAAAGAATGTTTTATTTTATTTTTAGTCCACATGCCAATTAAACATTAAACATTTTGAGCTTATAATTTAAATATCAAGGTGGCTCCTATGTTAGCGACCAAGCATGGTCTTAATATGAGTCTCCCTGATCCATTTTTAGATGTATTTTGTTATGTAATTGATTTACTGTAAATAATGATGGGTAAAAATAAACACGTATTGTAATCCTCTCACCTGTTCCGCAAATAGTGTTGCCGGCTGCTGCTCATGCGTAAGATCCTCGGGAATAAATTCCATGAAGCCGTATGAAATCATGGCAACGTAGTTGAAGTTATCCGGGTCGAAGAAGACGTTGATACCGAGAATGCCTTCACTGGCCGCATGCAGCAGGGATACCTGAATCACGCCCGACATGTGACAGTCGCGCAGAGCCTTGGCGTGGTGCGCGCAGCTCCCTGTACTCACCATGCTGACGAAGCGTAGATTGGGCCATATCTGTCTCGCGATACCGTGGAAGCTTGACGATCGGAACTGGACTCGCAGTTCGGTTGCTCGAGCCGGATTTGGGCGCAGGTGCTTGTTCAGTTGTGTTATTATCTCTTGTCCCGCCTGGTCAGTCGTCAGCGACAGGCGCCCCAGTTCTATGTCGGAGCACAACTGCTGCCAGTTGTGTTCGATGTAAATCCAAAACGAGTACACCAGTGTGGACATGACAGACTCGATGTGCCCGACTTCCCGGTCGCCCAGTGCAAAGACCGCGTGGACGTGCAGGGCAACCTGTTCGTTCGTGATCTCGTACGACCCCCTCGGAGAGACAACGAACGGGAAATAGCGATTCGTGTGAGTGGTAACTGGCGCCACTGGTAACCCACATTTGCTGTATTGGACACGCGTCTTGTAGGAGATAACCAACACGCGCTGCATGTGGAACTGGGCCTTTTTCTTTCTGATATAATACATTAGCGGGGCCATGTCGTATGCTGCAGGCCCCCTCATGAACGACGTGATTGGAATCACTTTGTTCTTGCCAGTAGTCCCCGAACTAAGCGCGAGGAATATGACAGGGTCCTTCGTCAGGACGTTCTGTTCGCCATCTTGGATCCTGTCGAAGTAGGGTTTCAGGTCGGCGTACGTCATCAGAGGTTGTGTCTCTGTGAAGTCTCGCCGCGTCTTCACCGACGAGAAGTCATGTTCAGTTCCGTAGACAGTGTCTTTGTTGTGTTGCAGAATCCGCAGCAGGAGCGCCTCTTGGACACTGTGCACACGCTTGCTGCTGGTGATGAACTTGTTATACACACGGCTGCCGACTCCCGCCAGTAATGTCATGAGGACGTACTGCAGTAGTAGCGTGGGCCAGGTGTGACTGTCAGCCGGGCGTTGACGGAGGATGTCGAGTAGGACCCCGCAGACAACCAACAGCAGTAAGGTCGCACAACCTACAGGCAACACAGTTACATTTGGATATCATATTGGGACATTCTTTCCAGGTACCACCTGGCTGTGGAATGACCTATCAATAGACCTCATGTATCAGAACAGTCTGGAAGCCTTCAGGCAGGGCCTCCAGCAGATCAATAGACCTCGTGTATCAGAACAGTCTGGAACCTTCAGGCAGTGCCTCCAGCAGATCACTTACCTCGTGTATCAGAACAGTCAGGAAGCCTTCAGGCAGGGCCTCCAGCAGATCAATAGACCTCCTTTATCAGAACAGCCTGGAAGCCTTCAGGCAGGGCCTCCAGCAGATCAATAGACCTCGTGTATCAGAACAGTCTGGAAGCCTTCAGGCAGGGCCTCCAGCAGATCAATAGACCTCCTTTATCAGAACAGTCTGGAAGCCTTCAGGCAGGGCCTCCAGCAGATCAATAGACCTCCTTTATCAGAACAGTCTGGAAGCCTTCAGGCAGGGCCTCCAGCAGATCAATAGACTTCGTGTATCAGAACAGTCTGGAAGCCTTCCGGCAGGGCCTCCAGCAGATCAATAGACCTCGTGTATCAGAACAGTCTGGAAGCCTTCAGGCAGGGCCTCCAGCAGATCAATATACCTCCTTTATCAGAACAGTCTGGAAGCCTTCAGGTAGGGCCTCCAGCAGATCAATAGACTTCGTGTATCAGAACAGTCTGGAAGCCTTCAGGCAGGGCCTCCAGTAGATCAATAGACCTCCTTTATCAGAACAGTCTGGAAGCCTTCAGGCAGGGTCTCCAGCAGATCAACAGACCTCGTGTATCAGAACAGTCTGGAAGCCTTCAGGCAGGGCCTCCAGCAGATCAATAGACCTCCTTTATCAGAACAGTCTGGAAGCCTTCAGGCAGGGCCTCCAGCAGATCAATAGACCTCCTTTATCAGAACAGTCTGGAAGCCTTCAGGCAGGGCCTCCAGCAGATCAATAGACTTCGTGTATCAGAACAGTCTGGAAGCCTTCCGGCAGGGCCTCCAGCAGATCAATAGACCTCGTGTATCAGAACAGTCTGGAAGCCTTCAGGCAGGGCCTCCAGCAGATCAATAGACCTCCTTTATCAGAACAGTCTGGAAGCCTTCAGGTAGGGCCTCCAGCAGATCAATAGACTTCGTGTATCAGAACAGTCTGGAAGCCTTCAGGCAGGGCCTCCAGTAGATCAATAGACCTCCTTTATCAGAACAGTCTGGAAGCCTTCAGGCAGGGTCTCCAGCAGATCAACAGACCTCGTGTATCAGAACAGTCTGGAAGCCTTCAGGCAGGGCCTCCAGCAGATCAATAGACCTCCTTTATCAGAACAGTCTGGAAGCCTTCAGGCAGGGCCTCCAGCAGATCAATAGACCTCCTTTATCAGAACAGTCTGGAAGCCTTCAGGCAGGGCCTCCAGCAGATCAATCTTTAATAGAGAAGATCAACTTTCGATAAAAAGAAAAAGAAAAACATGATAATACTGCACTGTGAATTACCGTTGACACTGGATTTTACAGCTTTTTTTCTCTGCTTCCCTCTGCTGCGACGTACACGGTACGTCATTATTCCGACAGATGGCTAGTACTTGTGTGGATGAAGACGAAGAAGAAGAATAAGAAGAGAAGAAGAGATGCCTATGTTTGTTAACACCTCACAATACACAGCACTGTACCGCGTAGTCCTATATAACATTTGACACTCGAGATAACAAATTGTGATTGATCCAAAGCTTAAATGAAATGAGAACACCGAGAGCAGGATGAAAAAGTCAATTCAAGGACGCACTCTCTCAGAAAGCTCATGGAATTTTGACTCATTGCAGATCTTCTTCTGATGTTAAATAATGCAGTCATTTCCAGTACTATATTTTGGTGCAACCTGTTGTTGTGGGAATGTTTTAAAACATGATCAAGGGAAAGTGAATAAAGTCACACACAGAACCAGTCGTATTGTTGGTAGACAGGTAGACAACTTCCAGTCTTTGTATCGAGGGAAAGTGTTACATAAAGCTAGGCAAATACTCCAAGACCCCTCACACCCCCTTCATGTCACTCCAAGACCCCTCACACCCCCTCCGTGTCACTCCAAGACCCCTCACACCCCCTCCATGTCGAATTTTATTCAAGGCTCAGTCACAGAAGCAGCATATTTTTACTCCCTAACATCAAGACAAACCGCTACAAGTAGTCTTTTTTGCTTTCTGCCATTTCAATTCGTAACGCTAAGTTAGACATAAATCTGGGAATAAATAACCTGCGATTTATACTGTATATATGTGATTTGTCAACTCTAGACCTAATGTTCAAGGTTTTGTTTCTATCGTGTTATAAGTGTCGATCGGCATTGTAATTTCCTGGTCGGACGAATAAAGTATTTTTGTATTGTATTTTAACCGTTTGATTTAATTGTACAATAACGAGCATGAACAAAGTTGTGTTTAACTTCGCGCATGCCAATATCAATGACTGCTGCCGACACACATAGGGCCTACTGAGTTCCGTGGGAATAACGATACATTCAACAATCCGTTATGTTCTGGTTAATCTTACGCCAGGCTTCTAGATTAATGAACATAACTGTACAATTTAATTACTGACACCTGCTGGATGCAAGGTTGGGAATTTGACTTTCAGATGACACTAACACCAGCCGTTCTTTTTACCAGGCAAACTACCCTCAACTCGAGGTAAAAAGAATAACTTGCATTAATGGTTTCTAACCCTGACTGTCTATCCAAAAACACACTAAAATGAGTAAAGGCATGAGTGATCGTAAAGTAAATATTGGGCAAACGTAAGTGCAAAGTAAATCTTAGTACTAAATCGGTATTTTGTGAAGTGCAAACAAATTAAATTACATAATAATATCAAAACACTGATTGCGAAGGGGCAAACAGCAACTAGGTCACGGTGTCAACGCTGTGGGTGTATAATAACTAATTCAGCTGTATTTTTCTACACGGCATTCTTCATTGGTATACGTAAATAATAAATTGTCTATGCGTAAATACCTCGTTATTTGTAGGACAATTACGTACAAAGTTGTTCCATTTTTATACCATTGAAACTACAACTTCGGGTCGTTACTTCAGGGGAAATTAACTAAAACGCCCTTTCGCTCGTTTTGGGTTTCTTCTTGATAGTTCATCGATTTCGATGACGACTGTGTCTCTTGCACTCGTGATTGATGTTGTTGAAAATGAGGTTGCTCTGCAGGCCAAATCTTGAAGCGCAGACCTGCATGGCGCAATTGGAGCGTGGAAAATCAGTTGTGATTACAGCGTGGCTGAATACTTCCAAAAGAAGTCAAGATGGCGTTGGTATGAACAGGTCTGCCAGGGGTGTAGTTTAAAGCGCTTTGAGCAGTCATGATATCGCGCTATGTAAGAACGTACTTATATACAATTACTAAAATCACTATACTTATTATGTATACTATAATAGATAGCTGTAAACATCGCAGCATGCCAGGTTTACCTACCTGCGGTGACTTGGTAGCCAGAGCCATGCTTAACCGTGCAGACATCGTAGCCTAGACAGGCGGCCGCGACCAGCGTTACGACAGACAGACAGACACACTGGAGTTCCTTCCTCGGTCCCATGTCACTGTCGACTTGTCCACACCTGAGAGCGGTGTACACAGCCGTACTGTCGTGACCCCGTTGATCCACCGGTCTAGAGAATACGGCGGCGGCGGCGGCGGCGGCGGCGGCGGCGGCGGCGGCGGCGGCGGCGGCGGCGGCGGCGGCGGCGGCGGCGGCGGCGGCGGCGGCGGCGGCGGCGGCGGCGGCGGCGGCGGCGGCGGCGGCATTCGTGACACAAGAGTAAGGCATAGGTAATATATATGGTTCAACATAAGACGACATACAATGAAAACTTCTATATATAATGTGATGATGTTATATGTATTGTATAGCCTGCATATATGACTACATTTTTCTCGCTGTATGTATGGACATTCAACTGTTCGGTACAGCGTCGTAAAGGATACACATGTGTGCTGAGACAGTGAAAAACAGCAAGGCAGGCTGGAGACGGTGTCATAAAGTATAGAAATGCCAGCTGAGATGGTGAGAAACAGCAAGGCAGGTTGGAGAGAGTGTCGTAAAGTACATAAATGTATACTGAGACGGTGAGAAATAGCAGTGCTGCAGACAGTGTCATAAATTATACAAATGTATGTTGAGTCAGTGAGAAACAGCAGGGTAGTCTGGAGACAGGGTTATAAAGAACATATATGTATGCTGACACGGTGAGACACAACAAGGCAAGGTGGAGAGAGTGTCAGAAAAGAAATAAATGTATGCTGAGGTGGGGGGATTAAGAAGACACGCTGGAGACAGTTTCATAAAGTATACAAATGTGTGCTTAAACAGTGAGAAACAGCAAGGCAGGCTGGAGACAGTGTCATAAAGTATAAAAATGCATGCTGAGACGATGAGAAACGGTTATATGTTCTATATACTAAAGATGTAATGTTATATGTTCTATATACTAAAGTTGTAATAACCAAATAAAGTTGTAATAACGAAATATGGCCACAAGAAGAAATAGTAATAATAACGACGTGATACACTAAAGGTTATAGTAACGTAAATAATACATAGTCAGTGTACCCGCAGTACACTGCTAGAACACATAGACACTACTTCCTCAGTTCACATCTAGAACACATGGTCACTACACTCTCAGCACAAAGTTAGAAAACATGGTCACTACACTCTCAGCACAAAGCTAGAAAACATGGTCACTACACTCTCAGCACAAAGTTAGAAAACATGGTCAATACACTCTCAGCACAAAGTTAGAAAACATGGTCACTACACTCTCAGCACAAAGTTAGAAAACATGGTCACTACATCTTCAGTACACTACCGACTATTTTGCATTCTTGACTGCTTGTTGTTTCCACAATGCTTGCTTATAACACTGTTTCACACATGTGTACTCAAATGGTAAAACATCCATCTTGCTACTGTTTCAATAAAGTGCACACACACACGCACACGCACAGGCAAACGCACACACAAACACACACACACACAGACACACACACACACACACACACACACACACACACACACAGACACACACACACACACACACACACACACACACACACACACACACACACACACACACACACACACACACACACACACACACACACACACACACACACACACACACACACACACACACACACACACACACACACACACACACACACACACACACACACACACACACACACACACACACACACACACACACACACACACACACACACACACGATGCTCGATTATATAACACTGTTGTTTCAACACATGTGTACTCACATCCATGTGTTTGTTCCTTTCACTACTTACTGCGTGCAGTGATTCCATCGTGCTGTTGCCTTACTTTATGATCCTTGTTTGACTTAATTAAAACTTCTCAATATAATGTGAGTCTCTAGCCTGCCTTGCTGTTTCTCACCGTATCTCCCACTCTCTCTCTCTCTCTCTCTCTCTCTCTCTCTCTCTCTCTCTCTCTCTCACACACACACACACACACACACACACACACACAAACACACACACACACACACACACACACACACACACACACACAAACACACACACACACACACACATCCTGCCTTGCGTTTTTTTACCACCTCAGCATACATTTGTATAATTTATGACACTGTCTGCAGCTTGCCTTGCTATTTCTCACCGTCTCAGCACACTCCTGAAACGTTGCGTCCACCATACTGTCCTCTGTCTCTCCTACCTCCAGCCACATCCTGGGTCTTTACACATTGCCTCCACCATACTGTCCTCTGTCTCTCCTACCTCCAGCCATATCCTGGCTCTTTTCTCCCACCGCCATATGTCCTCTCTCTCTCTCTCTCCCTCTCTCTCTCTCTCTCTCTCTCTCTCTCTCCTACTTCCAGTCACATCCTGGCTCCTCACACACTGCCTCCGCTACACTGTCTTCTGTCTCTACTACCTCCAGCCACATCGTGGCTCCTGATAAATTGCGTCCACCATACTCTCCTCTGTCTCTCCTACCTCCAGCCACATCCTGGCTCCTTACACATTGCCTCCGCCATACAGTCCTATGTCTCTTCTTCCTCCAGCCACATCCTGGCTCCTTACACATTGCCTACACCATATAGTCATCTGTCTCTCCTACCTCCAGCCACATCCTGGGTCTTTACACATTGCCTCCACCATACAGTCCTCTGTCTCTTCTTCCTCCAGCCACATCCTGGCTCCTTACACATTGCCTACACCATACAGTCATCTGTCTCTCCTACCTCCAGCCACATCCTGGGTCTTTACACATTGCCTCCACCATACAGTCCTCTGTCTCTCCTACCTCCAGCCACATCCTGGGTCTTTACACATTGCCTCCACCATACAGTCCTCTGTCTCTCCTACCTCCAGCCACATCCTGGCTCCTTACACACTGCCTCTGCCATACAATCCTCTGTCTCTCCTACTTCCAGCCACATCCTGGCTCCTTACACACTGTCTCCTCCATACTGTCCTCTGTCTCTCCATCATAGCTAGTCTGTATCTCCAGCACACACGTGTAAGACATAATCACTACAACTCCAGTACACAGTTAAAATACATAGTTGCTGCAAGAATACATGGCCAGTGCGCCCTCAGTACACATCTAAAATACATAGTCACTACACTCTCAGTACACAGTTAAAATACAAAATAGTCACAGTAACTCCAGTACATAGATGTATTGCATAGTCACTACAACTCCAGTACATGATAAGAATACGTAGTTCCTGCTCACCCAGCACACAGCTCGAATACATGGTCGCTGAACCCTCAGTACATAACTGGAATACATAGTCACTACACCCTCAGTACATAGCTAGAATACAAAATAGTATGTATCTCTAGCACACAGCTATAAGACAGAGACACTACAACTTCAGTACACAGTTAGAGTACATAGTTACTGCTAGGATGCATGGACAGTGCACCCTCAGTACACAGCTAGAGTACATAGTTACTGCTAGGATGCATGGACAGTGCACCCTCAGTACACAGTTAGAGTACATAGTTACTGCTAGGATGCATGGACAGTGCACCCTCAGTACACAGCTAGAGTACATAGTTACTGCTAGGATGCATGGACAGTGCACCCTCAGTACACAGTTAGAGTACATAGCTACTGCTAGGATGCATGGACAGTGCACCCTCAGTACACAGCTAGAGTACATAGTTACTGCTAGGATGCATGGCCAGTGCACCCTCAGTACACAGTTAGAGTACATAGTTACTGCTAGGATGCATGGACAGTGCATCCCCAGTACACAGCTAGAGTACATAGTTACTGCTAGGATGCGTGGCCAGTGCACCCTCAGTACACAGTTAGAGTACATAGCTACTGCTAGGATGCATGGCCAGTGCACCCTCAGTACACAGCTAGAGTACATAGTTACTGCTAGGATGCATGGACAATGCACCCTCAGTACACAGCTAGAG
Organism: Lamellibrachia satsuma; assembly: GCA_033239005.1. Classification (NCBI taxonomy): domain Eukaryota; kingdom Metazoa; phylum Annelida; class Polychaeta; order Sabellida; family Siboglinidae; genus Lamellibrachia; species Lamellibrachia satsuma. The sequence goes on along the minus strand of BSQZ01000021.1, from coordinate 2,605,906 downwards.
TACATAGTCACTGCTAGGATGCATGGCCAGTGCACCCACAGTGCACAGTTAGAGTACATAGTTACTGCTAGGATGCATGGACAGTGCACCCTCAGTACACAGCTAGAGTACATAGTTACTGCTAGGATGCGTGGCCAGTGCACCCTCAGTACACAGCTAGAGTACATAGTTACTGGTAGGATGCATGGCCAGTGCACCCACAGTGCACAGTTAGAGTACATAGTTACTGCTAGGATGCATGGCCAGTGCACCCTCAGTGCACAGTTAGAGTACATAGTTACTGCTATGATGCATGGACAGTTCACCCTCAGTACACAGTTAGAGTACATAGTTACTGCTAGGATGCATGGACAGCGCACCCTCAGTACACAGCTAGAGTACATAGTTACTGCTAGGATGCGTGGCAAGTGCACCCTCAGTACACAGCTAGAGTACATAGTTACTGCTAGGATGCGTGGCAAGTGCACCATCAGTACACAGCTAGAGTACATAGTTACTGCTAGGATGCGTGGACAGTGCACCCTCAGTACACAGCTAGAGTACATAGTTACTGCTAGGATGCGTGGACAGTGCACCCTCAGTACACAGCTAGAGTACATAGTTACTGCTAGGATGCGTGGATAGTGCTCCCTCGGCACACAGCTAGAGTACATAGTTACTGCTACGATGTGTGGACAGTGCACCCTCAGTACACAGCTAGAGTACATAGTTACTGCTAGGATGCGTGGCAGTGCACCCCCAGTACACAGTTAGAGTACATAGTTACTGCTAGGATGCGTGGCCAGTGCAACCCAGTACACAGTTAGATTACATAGTTACTGCTAGGATGCGTGGACAGTGCACCCCCCGTACACAGCTAGACCACATAGTTACTGCTAGGATGTGTGGCCAGTGCACCCTCAGTACACAGCTAGAGCACACAGTTACTGCTAGGATGCGTGGACAGTGCACCCTCAGTACACAGCTAGAGTACACAGTTACTGCTAGGATGCGTGGACAGTGCACCCTCAGTACACAGCTAGAGTACATAGTTACTGCTAGGATGCGTGGACAGTGCACCCGCAGTACAGAGCTAGAGTAATAGTTACTGCTAGGATGCGTGGACAGTGCACCCTCAGTACACAGCTAGAGTACATAGTTACTGCTAGGATGCGTGGACAGTGCACCCCCAGTACACAGCTAGAGTACATAGTTACTGCTAGGATGCGTGGACAGTGCACCCCCAGTACACAGCTAGAGTACATAGTTACTGCTAGGATGCGTGGACAGTGCACCCCCAGTACACAGCTAGAGTACATAGTTACTGCTAGGATGCGTGGCCAGTGCACCCCCAGTACATATTTACTGCTAGGATGCATGGCCAGTGCACCCTCAGTACACAGTTAGAGTACATAGTTACTGCTAGGATGCATGGACAGTGCACCCTCAGTACACAGCTAGAGTACATAGTTACTGCTAGGATGCATGGACAGTGCACCCTCAGTACACAGTTAGAATATATTGTTACTGCTAGGATGCATGGACAGTGCACCCCCAGTACACAGTTATAGTACATAGTTACTGCTAGGATGCATGGACAGTGCACCCCCAGTACACAGTTAGAGTACACTCGATCCAGACATCCTGAAACACTACAGACCTGTGTCCAACCTTCCTTTCATTGCTAAGGTGTTAGAGAAGGTTGTAGATACCCGGATTGAGCGCCACCTGTTGAGTAATGGACTTCACGAGGAGCTCCAGTCAGCCTACCGTAGAACTCACTCGACTGAGACGGCGCTCCTCAAGGTGCAAAGTGATATCCTCGAGTCTCTGGATAATGGCTGTGTCATAGTGTTGGTCATGCTCGATCTGTCAGCTGCGTTCGACACTATCGATCATGGAATTCTATTGCATCGTTTTGAAAACTTATTCGGAATCTCCGGAGCTGCCCTCGGCTGGATAGCTTCGTATCTCCACGACCGTTATCAGGTAGTGGTCATAGATGGCGAGCACTCCGATCCAGTTCTCCTGGAACATGGTGTACCACAAGGCTCGGTACTCGGTCCAAAGAAATACACCATATACTCAAAACCACTAGGAGCCATTATCCGTCGGTATGGACTGTGTTATCACTTCTATGCGGATGACACCCAATTGTACATCTCGTTCAAGCCGAAGGACGGTGCAGCCCAAACAGATTCCCTGGAACTAATTGAGAGGTGCCTCACGGACATTGAAAGATGGATGCGCGTAAACATGCTAAAATTGAACAGTGAAAAGACTGAGGTTGTGTTGTTCACATCCAAGCATAATGCCATGCAGATGAAAAATGTCACTGTGCGTATTGGCGACACTGACATTACATCAGTGAACAGTGTGAAAAACCTGGGTGTTATCTTCGACTCTGCCATGAACATGGAACAACATTTGAACAGTGTCTGTAGGTCTGGATACTATCAGCTCCGCAACATTGGGCACATTAGGCGTTATCTCACAAACGATGCCACTCAATCATTAGTCAATGGGCTTGTAGCATCACGTCTAGACTATTGTAATGCTCTGCTCAGTGGACTGCACCAGACATCAATTAACAAGTTACAACGTGTGCAGAACACCGCGGCACGCATTGTAACCAGAACATCGCGCTACAGCCACATCACACCTGTGTTGAAAAACCTGCACTGGTTACCTGTTAACTATCGTGTGCAATTCAAAATCTTAATGCACACAAAGCCCTACATGGACAGGCGCCAGGCTATATATCGGATATGTTAAATGTGTATCAGCCAAGAAGAACGCTACGATCCATGGACTCAGTGACACTTGAAGTTCCAAGGGCCAGAACAGTTACCTACGGGGACAGAAAATTCCAGTGTTCGGCAGCTAAGTTGTGGAATGCGCTACCAACCCATATCCGCGAAGCACAAACACTGAACACTTTTAAGAAGCTGCTAAAAACACATTTGTTCCGGGCTCATTTTGGTGCTTAACTCTTTCTATTACATTTTTTTAAAACAGTATATACATATTTATTTTATCATATCCAGTCTTCTATAATATTTTTATTAATTATAATATTATTTTAATGTGTGTGTATGTATGTGTGTGTGTATGTATGTGTATGTGTGTGTATCTATGGATGTGTGTGTATATATATATGTATGTGTGTGTGTATATGTATGTGTGTGTATGTATGTGTATGTATATATATATGTATATATGTATATGTATGTGTATGTATGTGTGTATGTATGTGTGTGTGTATGTATGTGTGTGTGTGTATGTGCATGTATGTATATATGTGTATGCATGTGTATGTATGTATATATATATATATATATATATATATATATATATATATATATATATATATATATATATATATATATATATATATATATATATATATGTATATATATATATATATATATATATATATATATATATATATATATATATATATATATATATATATATATATATATATATATATATATATATATATATATATATATATATATATATGTATGTGTGTATGTATATGTATGTATATATATGAATGTATGTATATATATGCTAATATTATATATATATTTTTTATGCTTTGTTTTTACTATCTTTTGATTATTTTATTCATTGTGTACAGCGCTTTTTAACAGGCTTTTATGCATGACAAGTTCGGTATATAATAATAATAATAGTTACTGCTAGGATGCATGGCCAGTGCACCCTCGGTACACAGTTAGAGTACATAGTTACTGCTAGGATGCATATACAGTGCACCCTCAGTACACAGTTAGAGTACATAGTTACTGCTAGGATGCATGGACAGTGCACCCTCGGTACACAGTTAGAGTACATAGTTACTGCTAGGATGCATGGACAGTGCACCTTCGGTACACAGTTAGAGTACATAGTTACTGCTAGGATGCATGGACAGTGCACCCTCGGTACACAGTTAGAGTACATAGTTACTGCTAGGATGCATGGACAGTGCACCTTCGGTACACAGTTAGAGTACATAGTTACTGCTAGGATGCATGGACAGTGCACCTTCGGTACACAGTTAGAGTACATAGTTACTGCTAGGATGCATGGACAGTGCACCCTCGGTACACAGGTAGAGTACATAGTTAATGCTAGGATGCATGGACAGTGCACCCTCGGTACACAGTTAGAGTACATAGATACTGCTACGATGCATGGACAGTGCACCCTCGATACACAGTTAGAGTACATAGTTACTGCTAGGATGCATGGACAGTGCACCCTCAGTACACAGGTAGAGTACAAAATAGTCAATGTGTCCCCAGTACACAGCTAGAATACATAGTCACTGCATCCCAATTGCATAGTTATAATGCACAGTCACTGCATCCCACCTACACAGCTAGGGTTAGGGTTTGGGTTTAAGGTTAGGGTTAGTTAGGGGTTAGGATTAAGGATTAGGTTTAGCACACAAAAATTACGGATTCCCTTTTGGGTTTTAAGCCAAACATAAATTAATCGGAATCATATGACACAACACGGCCCATGGGACATTTGGGGAGAGTGCCATTGATTACAAAATTGTACAAATAACAGGATAGCTGCGATAATTCTTAAACAACAAGCAAACACGGCCATATGGATAACAAACTAACCGCAGGAAATAAGCAGCCACAGCACCAATCCGACACAAGGAATGCGTTATGTCATACTAGCTAGTGTGCATCTGCACCTAGCTGCTGGTAGAATGGATTTAGGATTTACGTTAACCGGACAACCAATGTCCCACAGTCCCCTGTAGTTTGGCTTTACAAAAAGGGTAACCAATCCTTAGTATGCCTACAGATTACGGGGTCTGCTCATAGGAACTTCAACATATTGTAAGATATATGCCTCCCTCTTCTTGTCTTCTTCGGGGCCGCACGCAATGGTCCAGGAGGCATTTCTCACAACGAAGGATATTTTGATTGTCCGTCGTTTTTGCGCTCGCCAGGTCGAGATTTATAACTGAATTTGTACTCACTCGACCAATGAGTACATAGAGTACTACAGAAGTGTAGTCAACGCATTGTTCTCCAGGTTCCAAACGATTTTAATCTTGTACATCAGACGGCTACGTACATAGTAGCAATATAATCACTCACGATGACAAATAAAAATAACAGTGAAGACATCTATCACTGTAAACCGTAAAGAAAAGTAGTGAATGTAAACATCACTCAAACTGTATACAGATTCTTAAAATCTAGAAGATTTGACAATAAAATTCTGGCCGGAAATTTTGAATTCTAATGCTAAAGCAGGTATGGCCCGCCAGGACCACCCTTACTGAAAATTTTGATGCCTAAAATTCAGCATGACTACACACCTAAGTGTGAATTTAAAATAGTCTTGCCGCCCCCTTGTAAACGCTCCTCCGGGGTATTTATACTCCCAGTTTTCCAAAATCAGACGCCGTCACTAGAGGCGCTGTGGTTGCTTAAATAACCAATACGCTTTACTATTGGTCAACTTGTTAAATCCACCACCCTCTCAACCACTTGACAATGACGACTGCCAGTCTTCCTTTCCCAATTTTGCAAGTTAAACTTTTGAACTCTTGGAGCTGCGCCAAATCCAGGGTTCCCAGGGCTCCTTCTCGGTTCCCCAATTACGTTGACCCTCGGGTCAGAGCAATTTAGCAAATGTCAGGATTAAAGGGAAGGCTGAAATGTCTAAACAGTACCATCAATCTTTGACACCATATGGATTGTGTCCATATCCACTTGGGTGGTTTAACTATAAACTTTTAGAAACCTGTTTTTCTATTGTTAATCTAGGCTTAACACATCGAATAAACTTCCAAATGACTTACTAAACATTAGCGCATAAAAAACTAATTAAACCAAACTGGCCTATACTTTACATTCCTCCCACACTTTTTTTTGTTCAAAACAACATGTTGTTTTTAACACAACAATTAAAAAAAAACTTAAAGGAAAGGTCAGTTTGATTTTGCTACCGTACGTCTAAACAACGACATTGCTAGAATACAATGAAAGTATACCTTCACTAAAACAGACAATATGTCTTTGACATACGAGAAATATAAACGTTAGTACTTATACATGTACCACACAATGTACAAAGAATACAGCATCGATAGTCATGTGCATTTTACAAGGTACCGTAAACAAACGTCGATACATACATGCATCATACAAAGTACTAGACTAAAACATCGATAATCACATGCATGTTACAATGCACCAGAAAATACATAGGATACAAACGCAGATTAAACAAATCAATGTCCGTTGGCATATAATCCAGTGCGTATCAATAATACACAGTTGTATATAAAAGCTACATAAACAATCATAAAATGATGCTTCACAGTGCTATGATAAAGCAAGAATACATCAACAATCCACACAAATCAATTCATGTGCTACAATAAGTATGTCGACATCTTTAACAGCTAGCGGTTTCGACATGGTCTCTCACGTTACGACATGATTCACTGTCCATTTGTGACACCATTTCAGTGTCGACACAGTACTCTTATAAAGCATTCCAACCACCACGAACAAACACAATATAACAATTGCTACAGTACAGGATACATGTCCCGGATACGTTTACCACATTAGAAAAGTACCACTGGAGACTAGCGAAAGTCAGAATACGCATTAATTCCTGTCTGTTTAAGCAAATCCTTTGTTAGAAAACCTAATTCTAACTATGCCTTTTGTGTTTCACTTGTAAACCAATAATATTCTCACGAAACTTCACTAGCTGATCATGGGTTTTAGCTAATTACTGAAAGCATTTGGTTTACCGAAGTTAATAAATACGCTAGTTTCGTCGGCTGTAGAGTCGCACTAACGTTGGCATTCACGAACGTCGATGTCGGTCGCTGGTCCAAAGAATGTTTTTGACAATAAATCGAACATGTCGCGTAATCCTCGTTATACCGTGCACTGTATATCGGGATGGACATTTGTCTTTTTAATTTCAGCGATACGTATACTCTTAGACTCAACTGTCGCGTCTGCTACGTCGTGGATCGAGTCATGTCGCCAGTCACCAATTTGAAACGTTGCATTTTAAAGCGTAATCCCGGGATTTCGGTCGGCGTTGCTATCGTAATGATAACTACCCATGTCGCCATGTGATCTCATCACCGCCTGTTACAAGGAATCTGTTAAGTAAATACGGTTTATAAAACGTACGTCCATATGGACGTATTCAGTCAATTTTGCAATTGCCATCAGTGTGTGAAATACACACAGAGTGCTATAGCTGCGCATTTCTGTCGCTTTATTTCAGCCTCAGTCGGCGGCGCTAAGTTGCGTCGCTTTCTAAAATACTTCGTCGTCGATAATGACTCACTGTCACTGTCGAATCTGCCCGCTGCTTCGCGAGCAGTCACAGACCGTGTCCTGGGGCGGAGCGATCTGTCCGTCGCGCGTCGGGTAAGCCTGGGGTTCGGCTGTCTGACCTCGCGGGGCGGGTCATATCCATCGCTTGATGATAAGCTGCGTTCTAGCTTACGTCGCATAAGTCGTTTACGTGTGACCTGACCAGGCTTCACAGAGGTACCGTCTCGAATTTGATTAGGGCCAGTGTCAAAGTTCATCGGTCTGTCGTTACTGTCAGTATGGGCAGCAAGTCGTCTGCGAGTAGTGCTAGGAACCTGATGACGAATTGGACGCGGATTGCATGAGTCCCAATTTTGTTCGGGGGGGGGGGGGGGGGGAGATACAAGTCTCGGCGTCTACCCGAAATTACTGTGTTGCCGACGGAATCAGGTTAATTCAGCGTAATATTCTTAACGTTTATTTAAACCGGAATTATTAGCTGTTTTGCTGACCATAATAGGCGAAACACGTAACTTGGGGAAAATAAACGCTTGAGTATTAGCTAAATGTTCTGGCTGTTTTGCTAAGCTCTTATATATAGCTAATGGCTTCATGACGCTAGCCTAAATAATTATTTCTGCCACATGTTTCTTAGTGGGAAGAACCGTAATTTCACACAACTAAACGTTCTTTAAATCATCACCCTCGTTGACCGGCCACAACAAAGCTATAATCACTCCTTTGAGTGAACGGTCGAGCAGTTCAACCAACTTTACCATATTAACCATAATTAACCCAATAGTACCAAAAATGTCTATGCCAGTGGCACCTGCAGTCATTTTGGCCTATCGATGGGTTCAACTGACTCGGAATACTGCAATAATCCATTCGCGGATAAAGTTTGCTCCATTTAAACATGACGTCCCACATTTATCAAATCCTTACAAATTCTCAATTTGTAAATAAACCCAATTTTCATAGCAACTGTTGATCTTTATTCGATCACACCAAATCCAATCGACGACACAAAAATGGCCATAAGGACGCATTAATAATAACGTATGTTGATATTTTTGGTTTAATTGCCACTGAACACTTTAACAGTGACTTCATTCACTGTTCTGAATGTAAACTTGCATTGTTCTCACAACAACACAACACAACAACCTATATATTAGGTTGGGGCTCTTTTCTTTCAATTAAAATCAAGTTCCTAATCTTGACTTCAGTAAATCGTACAGTGGATATAACGTAACCTCACGCAAATATGTAATTAATTATTTCCAGTTAACATTTTAACTCTATTTCTCCACACGCAAATATACAACCAAGTGCGTTTTAATTAAACTCCCCTAAATAATGATCTCTTCAATATTTAACCCAATACCAAGTATACTGGGTATATTGTGCAGCCAAATAATTTAGAATATATTGTAAGACATTCCGTTAAAAACAATTTATAATTTCTGTAAATTATGCTCAATTGTCATGCACTGTTGTTAAATACACTTTTTAAATACAACATCAAATCGAAACAGATCAGTCAAGACATCAACATAAATCGGCAACATACCATACACGATCCCAGGCAGGTTTCTCCACAAAACATAGTCCTACACATAAATGTTTTTTTTTCATTAAGTCCTGTAGTTTCGTCTCGTCCCCCGCCTGCGCATCGCCGTGGCGTTCGGTGGTCAACGTGTCCGGGCTGTCCGTGATACGTGCCCTCGACGGCAGTCATCGTCCTCGGTTGCTGATTTCCGGGGCGCGTGGTCCGTTGTCCAGATTGCTGCCTGTCGTCGCATGCGTGTCGGGTGTCTGGCTGGTGTCTGGGCCATTTCACGCGGCCGTCCGGTTGACTTGTCGTTACATGTGGACATCGTTTTAAAATGTTCGTGCTTACGTTTTAAAAACTTCGCAAGCACGTCAAATGGAAGAATGTTTCTCTCCGCATACCGTCAGTAGGGTAGTGAAACATCGCATTTGTAAGTTCGAAAGACACATACCTCTCTAATAGATCGTCGCTGGTAATCGTCGTGAATGTACGTTTTAAAGTGCGCTCGTCAGTGTACGCCGAAAAATCGCTGGCGTTGCTCGCCAATGTACGCTAGTCAATATACGCCGAAAAAAAAATCGCTGGCGCCGCTCGCCAATGTACGCTAGTCAATGTACGCCGAAAAAATCGCTGGCGCCGCTCGCCAATGTAAGTTTTAAGGCACGTTCACGAGTCTATGTACATCGAAAAAAATCGCTGGCACGTCTCGCCATTGTAAGATATATGCCTCTCACTTCTTGTCTTCTTCGGGGCCGCACGCAATGGTCCAGGAGGCATTTCTCACAACGAAGGATATTTTGATTGTCCGTCGTTTTTGCGCTCGCCAGGTCGAGATTTATAACTGAATTTGTACTCACTCGACCAATGAGTACATAGAGTACTACAGAAGTGTAGTCAACGCATTGTTCTCCAGGTTCCAAACGATTTTAATCTTGTACATCAGACGGCTACGTACATAGCAATATAATCACTCACGATGACAAATAAAAATAACAGTGAAGACATCTATCACTGTAAACCGTAAAGAAAAGTAGTGAATGTAAACATCACTCAAACTGTATACAGATTCTTAAAATCTAGAAGATTTGACAATAAAATTCTGGCCGGAAATTTTGAATTCTAATGCTAAAGCAGGTATGGCCCGCCAGGACCACTCTTACTGAAAATTTTGATGCCTAAAATTCAGCATGACTACACACCTAAGTGTGAATTTAAAATAGTCTTGCCGCCCCCTTGTAAACGCTCCTCCGGGGTATTTATACTCCCAGTTTTCCAAAATCAGACGCCGTCACTAGAGGCGCTGTGGTTGCTTAAATACCCAATACGCTTTACTATTGGTCAACTTGTTAAATCCACCACCCTCTCAACCACTTGACAATGACGACTGCCAGTCTTCCTTTCCCAATTTTGCAAGTTAAACTTTTGAACTCTTGGAGCTGCGCCAAATCCAGGGTTCCCAGGGCTCCTTCTCGGTTCCCCAATTACGTTGACCCTCGGGTCAGAGCAATTTAGCAAATGTCAGGATTAAAGGGAAGGCTGAAATGTCTAAACAGTACCATCAATCTTTGACACCATATGGATTGTGTCCATATCCACTTGGGTGGTTTAACTATAAACTTTTAGAAACCTGTTTTTCTATTGTTAATCTAGGCTTAACACATCGAATAAACTTCCAAATGACTTACTAAACATTAGCGCATAAAAAACTAATTAAACCAAACTGGCCTATACTTTACAATATGATGCAAGAGAGATGGCTTTAACACCCAATCGGGTAATGTGTGGATAGCAAAGTTTATTGAACGCATTCAATGGCATGAGAAAAGTCTACGAGCTACTCACCCATCGAAGCTAGTCGTTCCACCCTGGCATCTCTTCCGCCCACTAGAAATCACTTCCCTGTCCGATACGTTTCGGGTATTGAACTCTCATCAGCCGGACTTGCGAGTCAATCGGGCCAGAGCAACTTACAAGCAACTGACCGTTCCATTGAAGAATAGTCCGGGCGACCACGTGGATGCGATAGCAGTGATACCTTGTATGCTATTGCGTCTTGTGCCCACCGAATGTGGCGCCACAAGCGGATACCACCGTCATAGTCACCAGAACAGCTTACACAATGACCATTGCCTCCGAACAATAAGTCATTGTGAGACACGTAGTCGCGCCTCGCCGCTCTAGTAACCCCGCGTGAATGCATGTTGCAATGCGAAGATTTCCTCGGAAAACAACACATTTTAAAATTAAAGCAACGATCCAAGATTTAAACAAAGTCATGATGTGGCTGTAGGTAGGAGAGACAGAGGACTGTACGGCGGAGGCAGTGTGTAAGGAGCCAGGATGTGGCTGGACGGAGGAGAGAGAGAGAGAGAGAGAGAGAGAGAGGACAGTATGGAGGAGGAAGTGTGTAAGGAGACAGGATGTGGCTGGAGGTAGGAGAGGCAGAGGACTGTATGGTGGAGGAAGTGTGTAAGGAGCCAGGATGTGGCTGGAGGTAGGAGAGACAGAGGATTGTATGGTGGAGGAAGTGTGTAAGGAGCCAGGATGTGGCTGGAGGTAGGAGAGACAGAGGACTGTATGGTGGTGGCATTGTGTAAGGAGCCAGGATGTGGCTGGAGGTAGGAGAGAGAGGGAACAGTATGGCGGTGGGAGAAAAGAGCCAGGATGTGGCTGGAGGTAGGAGAGACAGAGAACAGTATGGTGGACGCAACGTATCAGGAGTACTAAGTGTGCTGAGACGGTGACAAATAACTAGGCAGGCTGAAGCGGCAAGCGTCATAAATTATACAAATATATGCTGAGACGGTGAGAAACCGCAAGGCAGGCTAGAGACTCACATTATAGTGAGAAGTTTTAATTAAGTAAACAAGAGTCATAAAGTAAGGCAACAGCGCGATGGAATCACTGCACGCAGTAAGTAGTGAAAGGTGTGTGTGTGTTTGTGTGTGTGTGTGTGTGTGTGTGTGTGTGTGTGTTTGTGTGCGTGTGCGTGTGCGTGTGCACTTCATTGAAACAGTAGCAAGATTATCATGGATGCTTTACCATTTGAGTACACATGTGTGAAACAGTGTTATAAGCAAGCATTGTGGAAGCAACAAGCAGTCAAGAATACAAAATAGTCGGTAGTGTACTGAAGATGTAGTGACCATGTTTTCTAGCTTTGTGCTGAGAGTGTAGTAACCATGTATTCTAGATGTGAACTGAGGGAGTAGTGTCTATGTGTTCTAGCAGTGTACTGCGGGTACACTGACTGTGTATTATTTACGTTACTATAACCTTTAGTGTATCACGTTGTTATTATTACTATTTCTTCTTGTGGCCATATTTGGTTATTACAACTTTAGTATATAGAACATAATCTTACGTATTTAGTATATAGAACATATAACCGTTTCTCACCGTCTCAGCACACATTTCTATACTTTATGACACTGTCTAACAAAACAACGGCGCCACAACTGTGTGACTTAACACAATATCACCCAATCAGTGATATAGATGTCTTCTCGTCACTGCCGGTTACAGAGACTGACACATGACACCTAATCTTGAGCAATAATTTACCTTTATTTTTCGAATTATTTACGTTGCTATTATAATTATACTGCGTATTGTAATGTACGCGTAGTTGAAATACGATGTACATGCCTGTAATTAAGGGGGTTCGGGGGGTTCGGTCAAACCCCCTATTTTGACAGAATTGTGTATAATTGTAAATTTATTTTTAGAAATGATCCTAGAAATCCCCGTCTTACTGTATACGCTTTTTCAAAACCCCGAGGGCGGACCTGGTATAGTGCACACACACTCGCATGTATGTTATTTTCAAATCGAACCATCTGATGACTCGTTCATCAAGACGATTATTCACAGAAACTGTGAAGCATCCGATGAGCGTGAAATAACGTAGCACAAGATGTGTTCACTGAAACATAAAAGTTCTCGACTGAGGATGGCTGTTGAGGGACAAATAAGGGTTTGTATTCACTTGAGTCTAGTGAAAGTAAACAAAGAGTAGCAAACAAAGCATCTTTCAACTAATCAACATGCACGCCCACGCAAACCTCTTAACACAAACACGGCACACAATGTGGTATTGTTGTCACTCCCGAGTGATCCACCCGAAGAAAGACGTTGGATTGAATTGTTTCTCAGTTGTGGCGTCAACTACAAATGCTGTGTAGTCCTTGTCTTCAGTCTAGAAAAAACAATTCAGTAACAAATTCATATACATGAAGTAGGTTTATTAATTCCATAATTAATTCGAGATTCCAGAACGTATTTACAATAACAATGTTCACTGAAATCACAACAGTGAATAAATTGTACAATTAAATTATTATCTTAGTACACATCTCACTTGTATCATTCACGCTTACACGGCTTAGCTTTGCAAACTGAAGTTATGCATCGGTGTAGCGCTCAGCGTAGGCCTATCTTGCAACACTCCACGTAGGCCTATCTTGTTACTCTCTGCGTAGGTTTATCTTTTAACACTCCGCGTACGCCTATCTTGTTACACTCCGCGTAGGCCTATCTTGTTACACTCCGCGTAGGTCTATCTTTTAACACTCCGCGTAGGCCTATCTTGCAACACTCCACGTAGGCCTATCTTGTTACACTCCGCGTAGGCCTATCTTGCAACACTCCACGTAGGCCTATCTTGTTACTCTCCGCGTAGGCCTATCTTGTTACTCTCCGCGTAGGCCTATCTTGTTACACTCCGCATAGGCCTATCTTCTAACACTCCACGTAGGCCTATCTTGTTACACTCCACGTAGGCCTATCTTCTAACACTCCACGTAGGCCTATCTTGTTACACTCCACGTAGGCCTATCTTCTAAAACTCCACATAGGCCTATCTTCTAACACTCCACATAGGCCTATCTTCTAACACTCCACGTAGGCCTATCTTGTTACTCTCCGCGTAGGCCTATCTCGTTACTCTCCGCGTAGGCCTATCTTGTTACACTCCGCATAGGCCTATCTTCTAACACTCCACGTAGGCCTATCTTGTTACACTCCACGTAGGCCTATCTTCTAACACTCCACGTAGGCCTATCTTCTAAAACTCCACATAGGCCTATCTTCTAACACTCCACATAGGCCTATCTTCTAACACTCCACGTAGGCCTATCTTCTAATACTCCACGTAGGCCTATCTTCTAAAACTCCGCGTAGGCCTATCTTCTAACACTCCACGTAGGCCTATCTTGTTACACTCCACGTAGGCCTATCTTCTAACACTCCACGTAGGCCTATCTTGTTACACTCCACGTAGGCCTATCTTCTAACACTCCACGTAGGCCTATCTTGTTACACTCCACGTAGGCCTATCTTCTAACACTCCGCGTAGGCCTATCTTCTAACACTCCACGTAGGCCTATCTTCTAACACTCCGCGTAGGCCTATCTTCTAACACTCCGCGTAGGCCTATCTTCTAACACTCCGCATAGGCCTATCTTCTAACACTCAACGTAGGCCTATCTTCTAACACTATTAATGCATGTATTTTGGGAGGCGAAAGGGAAACTTAAGTAACTTAACAAAAAATACTTTTTGTTTGGATAAGTAAATTTTGCTTCCATGGGATCAACTTGACACATGCTGCAGTGGATGGTGTGTAGAGCTGAAGATGAAGAGGGATGAAAATGTTCTTACAGCGTTTAGCAATGAACAATGATCCGCGACATGGTAGAAACGTGTTTCTCACAAGGCGTCGCTAATGAAACCATATTGATGACTCAGCCTAAGACTTGGTCACGGGTTTAAATAACTCAGTGATGTGACTCACAACCTCTCCTAAGCAAGTCCGACTGTACCCTCTCGTGGTTACCCTCTTGTACCCGAGTCTTGAGGTGACCCTCTTGTACCCGAGTCTCGTGACAAGGGGACGGACACAATAAGGGCTGAGGGAAGAACAACCTGAAAGAAACCTATTAACTGGGCCAATCACACATCGGGGTGATTCTTGTCATTGAAACGTGTGACGAATGACGCACGTGGTAGGCGTACTGGGGTTATAGCTTATCGCCTGCATTATGTGACCAAATGTCGTGTGACCAGATGTTTTGTGACCAAATGTCGGACACCCATCTATCACACACGGGTCGTTTAAATCTACAGAAATCTGCTTTGCAATTGATTTAATTTATTTCTCACAAAAGGAAGGAGTTGTTAAAAATTCGTGCATCTTGGATCGTTCGGCTGTGTGGTAAAGAGCTACGGGTACATAAAGGATGTATGGGTTTGTGGTGTGCAGTCGACCGTAGCGCAACGCTTATATCGTTAAAGCCGCAGAAAGCGTAGCGTAGGCATGACATCGACGTTGTGTCTGAATCATATCCATTACAGCGTTTCTCTAATAATAGAAAGTAAACGTAATTTTATGTCCGTTCTTAACTAACCATAGAATGTCCGGTAACAAGAAAGTGTGTCTTAATCCGGTAAGGACGCAACATCTGCCCAGGTCAACACACCCACTTAACCGAGGGCATAAGTTATTCCGTTGGTAATCGGTGACACAACCGGTAATCTCAACTCGGCAGGCAGTGCCGTATCAAGGATCTAGCAAAGGGGACGTCGTGGGAGGGGGGAGGGGAGGAGCACATTCACCCATTAGCTTACCTTGTAGCAGCGCAACAAAAATACGGAAACAAATAAAAAAATGTCAGCCAAAGTGGGGCATAGCCCAATGCCTCCTAAATACATCATTGACGGTAGGTCCTACAGTTCATTTGTTTGAGGCGTGGGCGGGAGCTGACGTAAGCTAACCGCTCCAAGGATCCTTGTGTACTGTGGCACCATATGTGCCTATTAATGTTGGGGTTAATTATTGTTAATTACAGGTCCCAACTTAAAGAATTATGATATTATTTTGTTGGAGATTAAATAAAGGAAGGATTGTAGCAGCGGATAAGACATAATTATTTGGAAAATGAAGTGATGACCATGTCTTTGTAAGTGCACCCAAATAATTAACCTACCCTTCAAGCTTCAGACGGGCAGCACAATGACGATCGTCGACAAAATTAGAATATTATGTCCACTCCGTCACAGCCGCTTTGGTTTAGTTTCTGATATTTGTCATTATTGTTTGACTACAATATTTTTAAGGACTATAATGTTTGATGTCCTTATATATAACAGCTAGTGAAGGGATATTTATTATATTTTTGTAATGATAATACATTGTTGAAATATGATAGTTATATAAAACATATACGGAGATATACGTTTTGTGTAATTCGATCTCGTATTGTTTTAAAATATGCCATTGGGACGGACGCAAAATTTACAAAATGTAAAATTACCCATTATCCAAAGCATTAAGGCTTACATAAAATAATAATGAAAATAACTGTATTCAGTTTAACAAAAGCAACAAGATTTAACAAGATTGTCATCCAAGGCAAATGCCTAGATGGCAAATGGACAAGAAAGCCATTGGCTTATCGAGAGTCCAACATTTTTTTATCTATGTGTAACCTGCCCTCCTGAGATATGTGTCAACCTTGTTTTTAAACATATTCACGCTGCTAGCAGTTACACAATCTGTAGATAACT
Organism: Lamellibrachia satsuma; assembly: GCA_033239005.1. Lineage (NCBI taxonomy): Eukaryota > Metazoa > Annelida > Polychaeta > Sabellida > Siboglinidae > Lamellibrachia > Lamellibrachia satsuma. The sequence goes on along the minus strand of BSQZ01000021.1, from coordinate 2,589,475 downwards.
TGTTCCATTCATTTATTGTTCTCTGTGAGAACGAATTCTTCCTTATATCCAATCTACAATGATCCTTTCCTAATGCTACCTCGATCGTGTCCTCTGGTTCTGCTAACTTTCTTATGTGAGAAAAATCATTTCTATCAATCATACAAATAATGATTTATTTAAATAAATGACATGGTACATAAATGCACCTCATGTGATCCGCATGAAACACCGCAGTGTTAATTAAATACTCATAGCGGGCACATTATTCCTAGAAAATACTGCACGGATGGCCCAAAATCAATATGTTTTTGCACCTTGCCTGAAGTTATTCAGAAATCCTCGTTCTTGTGGGCGGCCTGCGCACAAATTTATACAAATAGTTATTTGTGTAAATGGTTATTTATAGAGATAAGCATGTGTCCGGGTGGCGCATATCCTTGACTAAACTAACTGCGGGTCAAATCACGCGACTGGTAGATCCGGGATCGAGTTAGTTTGGTCGACCAGCACGCAGCTTTTTATATTTTTATACAAACTTCTCGCACGAATCCTGGAAAATGTTGCATGCATGTTACATGTCATAGCATAAGCTATGGTAAATGCAATTCATATGTTTTATGTTATTCGAAAAAAATTATGATTCATAGTCTCAATGTCTAGAAGCCAAGCCTGTCGTGAGTAGGCCTATATCTAATTATATGCAAAACCAAAGTCGTGGATGACATCTTGACAGCTACGAAGTACTTGTCTATTTATTTCACACGTTTATATGGAACTTGGATATAGCAACACATCTGTTTTTCCATGTTACTGCTAAAGTCCAAAATTATCCATGCACGCGAAGAGGCTAATGCATGAAATGAACGCGTGTCGTTTTAACCTCGGTATAACGGGTTTACAATAGACGTGCAAACCGAAGCCATATTGCACGACGTACCTATGTACTTCCGGATAGAAATCACAAAGGAAAAGGAGCGGATTTCGTAGGTAAGTAATTCTTTTAAAGATATTTTGTAATTCACTTGATTGTATTTCTGTGTAAATTAATTAACAATGGTACATTATTGTAGTTGGACAGAAACGGAAAAATCGATCGTTTTTCTCTGTTTTATTATCTTTTCTTTGACTATAAATACCGGACGTTGGGGAGTGCTCAAACAAAACAACACGCACACGACACGGCCTCATCTTCAAAACATCTGGCAATCAAGCGAAATGGGCGATTACTGTGTATTAATCTAATATTGTGTCAACAGGGGTGCGTATCGTTTGGTGTGATATTTGTAACGTTTGGTGGCTTTTCTGGCGATCTTTGACTTTGTGTAAACATTGTGCTGGTCGGGTGATCTTTTGTGATCGACGAACGACAACGGCCAACGCGTATGCATGAATCATTTGCATGCCGACAGAAAGCTTCCGTAAATATTTCTTGCTACATTCGTTACCACGTTCGTGATTCTAGTCTGAATTATTATATTGGTCTTGTTTGTGTTGTCCACGAGGTTGCTCTATTACATTTCTACATCCTTTAATTATCTGCGTTTGTCAATCTGGTGGTGATTGTGCAAGTCTGTGCATGAGCTCAGGTAACAATGCCAGAAACAATTGCACCCACTGATGATGGGGCTCACTGTAGACACAAAGCCAATGGAGTGGTGCATGTGTTGCATAGGACTAAAGTTAGGAACACCTTTAGGAAACATTGTATGGTTTTCTTTATATATTAAAAAAATCTATAAATTTATAATTTGTAGTACTGCTGATAAAACAAAAAAATATTGTCATTCTTTTGTATGGAAATAATTTCACCAAGTTAACGTTTATACATGCATGTAGCTTGGCTGTTATGCTTAATGAAGTAATTTATTTACTTACAAAACGTTAGTAGGGACAGTATGTGATAGTCTATTGTTTACATCCAGCCATGTATAATTGTGGATTGACATCTATACATATTGGTTGCCATTGCCAGAAAATACTTGTTGTGAACCTGATGGCTTCAATAGCCTCAACGCGAGTAACCTGGATATATGATCTGTGTACATTTAGTAGTCTAGAACTTAGAAGGCGGCATTGTCTTGCCTTTTACCTCAAATCAAATTTATTACTCTACAGCCCCTTATATTATGATGTTAATTAATTGTGTTTACAGTTTCCTAGCTACTGTAATTGCTAGTATGTCTTGATATACAAATTGGACTTTCCTTGCATTTATAATATAAACTATATATTATGTAAATAATAATACCTTTATTGGTTATTAACATGTAAACAGTTTTCCTAGGTAATTAATAGCAATTTCCCATATTTATTGTATGAATTTAAGCGCAGCCAGTATATACATGCAGGCACACATGTGACACGTACATCTACAACGAATTTGATGGTCATCATTGATCAAATCATACGTAAATACATTAAATTAAAGTTGTATAAGTTTGAGTAGTCAGAAAAGATTGGTAACGTATAGAGTGTATGTTCAGTTGTAGGCCCCGCCATGAAGCCCCTGTAGCCTGCTACAAGCATGGGCTCCCTTGACCTTCAACACTTGAAGGAAGGCTTCACTGCACTGGTCAACCAGGCCGACTATAGCATCCTTCCTGCCTTCATGCTCTGGCTTGATCTCAAACTATCCGAGTACAAGGCCAATGGCTACATGTTCACAGGTTAGTCAACATCACGTTGATCACTGAACACAAGGAGCGATGCGATTCCAGCATTACGCGTGTGACATTCAGACAGCATTTTCATCTTTAAAACTTTGTATATCCATGTTAATTTATTGCTGATTGTTTTAATTTTTATCATAGCATTGTTTTACATGTTGTTTAAAATATGCAAAATCATTTTTTTTCATTAATGAATAAAAAAATATATATATTACATGGTAACAATGTGTGTGATGCAGAGAAATCTAAATTCAGACAGGTGCATTAGTTATTGCCAAAAATCTGTGAAGTTATGGAAGTATGTTAATAAATTGCTTTATCATAACTATGTATAGTGTGTATAGCTATAATATGCATATGACTGGTTATTATTTTTTTAATAAAACATAAATGTGGCGTTATGTGTGTGACACATTTTTATTATGTGTGTGACGCATGTGAAATTGACCTAGTAATTGACAATATTCTTAGTTGATATTAACTGTTTTCATAATAATATGACATTTTTGGTACATGTTGTAATAACACAACATAACAAAGTAAGCTACCCGGTAAGTGTAATAAAACAATAAATTATATTTACTTAATATGCCATAAGGTGCTATAAACAATAAAATCTCATCCATTTCTTCTTATCTATATTCACCAAACCCACAAAAAACAGCATAATTAAAAAAGATTGCTAAACCTTATTATGGAACTTACTATCAAACATATAGTTAGCAAACAGTGTCAATTACACTGAGTCAATTCCAGTCAGTTCCAAAAAATCAATCAATTAACTATTATTCAATGCAACTATATATATATATATATATATATATATATATATATATATATATATATATATATATATATATATACTTGAAATCATGTGTGCACGATCAATTCCTGCCAGTTCCAAAAAATCAATTCCAGTTCCGCCTTACAAAAATCAATTCCAAATTGTCAATTCCAATTCCAACTTTTAAGATCCTAGGCTAAGGAAAAATTTTAATCCAATTTCTTTTAACACAGTTTTATTTGTACTTGAAATAATGTGTGCACAATCATATTTAATCATATGATTAACAAATTAACTATTATTCATTCAATGCATCTATATATATATGCATCTGTATATATATATATATATATATATATATATATATATCAGATTAACTATAAAAATGGCATTCAACCATTTGATATGCACTTTCTGCTGCGACACCTCTCCTGGATTTTTGTTAACCAGACATTTTGGACAGCCGTGAACATTTGGGTCGTTAATCTGAGTTTTGAACAGTTTCCTCCTGTTTATATCAGATGTGGTATCATTGATATTTCATCAAATTTACTGTAAACTTTGAGTTTTCAACATCCTAATCACCAATATGTATTCTCCATAGGGAAATAAACCTTGTATACTGAGAAAGAAAATGAAATAAGGCCTGAATGGTCTGACTTTGGTTTTACTGTCTGTCACAGTAACTCATAGGGGTGGGATTTAGCAATTCATGGAAGGTAGCCATTTGGGCTGCCAACCTTGCAAAGTGAAGTAGCCTAACAACTTCTTAGGTAACCCACTTGCTAATCAATACTTTGATGATAGAAAGTAAATACGTTGAAGATAGAATGTTTGAACAACATCAACAACAAACATCAAAAACAAACAGTTTTGCAACATATCTGCTTCACAGAGAAGTTTAAATGGCCTTGGAATGAACAGGTCTGGATCATAATAATATTATTGCATAACACTGAATAAAATACCGTATACAATTGTACACATGTGACAGATTGTTTTGTTTTCATAACATGGTGCACCAACATCAACGTTACAGAAAAAAATACAGTAAAATTCCAAATATAAATCAATTCCAATTCTGGAATAGGAATTGTGAGTCAGTTCCTAACTTCCTATTCTGGAATGGAATTGACCCTATTCCTGCCTGTGGCATAGCTGTGTGCCAAACTGTCACAATTTCAAAGCTCATTAAATCAGAACCTTGGAGCCATTTTTTATTAACTGCGCTCCAGAGACTGCTGCCTTCCAGGGGGTTCCCTCCCGAAGTGTAGTAATACACTATATTTCAGTGTTTTTGTTCAGTGGTTGTTCAGCATTAATTATAATAATCTGGCAATGTAAATAAACAAAAGTAGCTAGGTTATGTTGCTAAAGGTATGGCTGTCAAGTTATGATTGTTAAATGGCTTCCATTTTACATGAAGGTCAATCAGGACACTGCAGGATCTGTTAGAAATTCAGATATGAGATAAAAAAATTATAAACAGCTTACGACACATGTTTCCAAATTGCAATAATTGTATCAGCTAGTTGTAATCACGTATGCTTACAACACAATAATAAATAAACAAATAAACATTCTTATGCCTTGTTAATCAAACAAAGAGGAACAGTGACATCATCTGAGGCTGAACACACATGCAAATCAGAAATTTTAAAGAGAAAATTACTACTGGTGTGTCAATTACTATTAAATTAGTGTTGGTCGGCCAATTTTGCCCCCTTATTAATGTCACATATTAGCAACTATTTTATTATGGCAAATAAAAGCCTGTGAAATTACATTCCACCATCATATATAGATATTAGGTGTCACGCATGTAATGAAGCGTTACACATGTGGCACTTATTATAATTCATATGTTATAATTTTTATAGTTAAATATTTTAGCATGTATTTTATGTTTTGGTATTACATTGGTAGGCATGTGTTGATTTATAAACCATTTGGAAATGAAAAATAAAAATAACTTATAAAAAGGAACAGTGACATCATCTGAGACTGAACACATGCATATGGTGTGTAAATTATTATTACATTAGTGTTGTTTTGCATATAACTTTTACAGTCAATATTGTTTTTATTTTTCAATTCATTGTAACAACTATTACTTCCCCCCAAAAATCTTATTTTTTAGACTTTTTTTAACAAGAAGATAAAGTAGTAAATGGATCCAAATATTTTCATCACAATTATAGAAAGTCACCCCTCACACTCACTTTGGCTGGAATCACCCAGCAGCACATTTTCCTGTTTAACAAGATTTGCCATCCAAGCCAAAGGTCCAGATGGCAAGTGGACAAGGTAGCCATTGGCTTATCAAGAGTCCAACAATGTCCATCTACTTATAACCTGCCCTCCTGAGATATGTGTCAACCTTGTTTTTAAACATATTCACGCTGCTAGCATTTACACAATCTGTAGACAATTTGTTCCATTCATTTATTGTCCTCTGTGAGAACGAGTGCTTCCTGATGTCCAATCTACTTTGATCCTTTACTAATTTTACCTCATGTCCTCTAGTTCTGCTATCCTTCTTGAGTGAGAAAAACATATTTCTATCAATATTTTCATACCCATTCAGTATCTTAAAAACTTCAATCTGATCTCCTCTTAACCTCCTTGTCTCTAGAGTTGTTAAACCACATTCTTTCAGACGTTCTTCATAACTAAGGTCTCTCAGTTCTGGAATCATTTTAGTTGCTCTCCTTTGTATGCGTTCAAGCGTATCTATATCCTTCTTACGATATGGTCTCCATGCTTGTATACAGTATTCTAAATGAGGTCTAACTATTGCTTTATAAAGAGGTATAATCAAGCGTATCTATATCCTTCTGTTCTGCTCATTATCATTGTGATTCATTGCTTTGTTCCAAGATAATGTACGTAATGGTTAAACTTTAACATTCAACAAACAACAGCGCTATGAATAATATTATAATGCTCTGTGCTAGCTCCTAATCAAAGGTGGTTGTGACATCTTACTCCATGGGTTTTGACATTTCTTCAAAATCTTGCCAACCCTGCAGTAAGCACACTGTTTTTGATGTGGGGGGGCACATTTTATTAGCTTGTTTTTTTACGACTTTCCGGTATTGGCGTGCATTGTAGAACATTGCATGGATGTTGCAGATGCCGGTTACACAGAGAATACGTGGCTGCAATACACAGCCAATGTCCTGAAGCAGCCATCACCCGTCCTACCGTCGTGTCAAACGACTCCAACCAGTCACCGCAGCAGACCCCCACTCTATCAGGTGACGCCTGACAAGAACACTGTCCAACCAGTAACTGCTATTAAATATGAAAATGGCCACCAGGTGCTGCCATCTGTGAGTGATGTGCAGAATGGCGGCATGGAAAAGCGAGATCATGCGATGTTCGTGAATGCCAACAAGTGGATCGTGCCAAAGAGGGAGATGTCGCCGTGCACAACTGATAGTCCTGCTGAAGTCCACAACAAGTTCACACTGAGGGTGCCTACAATACCATGTCACTTTCCGCAGAACCAGACGTCAGTCACTAGTGACGTGTCATCCCCTGTCACCCCCAGGTCAAAGACGCCCCCGGGCCCGGGCATGGACCAGTCCCTGCTCAGACGAGCCTTATGTGCCTCAAATGGATCCGCACAACTCTCGGAAGATACAGACGGGAACAGGACACCACCCCACACCCCGTCATCTGACGCATCACCATCATCCAACATATGCCCAGAGTGTGGCAAGAACCTGCGTTACCGCTCAAGCTATCGCCGCCACATGCGTCTCCACCAGGGCGTGTATAGTCACATGTGTGCAGTTTGTCATCGCAAGTTCACTCGCAAGGAGCACTTCCTGCGTCACAAGTGTAACCGTCGTTCTTACTTGCCAAGCCGGTCGGCTGATAACTTCACTGACACATCGCTACCATCACTCGTAGACAAAGTGCTGCGAGTTGAATACCCGTCATCAGTCCCACCTTCTCCTGACAAGCAGAACACACCAGTGAGCGTGTCTGACTCATCAGTGGAGGGAGAGAGTCTTGAAGAACAAGACATGGCTGAAGATCTCAGTAAACTAGCCAGCGTACCAGTGAAGAATGAACCTTCCTTCGCCAATGGGCAATCCTGCCAAGTACCCGTGGCTGAGTCACGACGCAAACGAACCATTCCAAGGAAAGTCATTCCACCCCAGAGCGACAGCAATTGCCAGTATGTTGATGGCCTCAGCAATGACGACGATGATGATGACGATGATGATGACTTCTTCAAACTACAGATCTGTGAGGAGACTCCACCACAACCGGTCGAAAACTCCCCAACAGATTCTGGATATGAAAAGTATGTTGACAGCAAAGCTGTGAAGAAGCTTGAGACTTGTTGGGAGAAGGAAGAGGGGAAGGAGAACAAGGGACAATCCTTGTTCCCGGTCTCTGATAACGACTCCTTGCTCACTGACTTCCAGCCGCCGAACCACCCATTTCGTGCCATGACAAAAATGTCGATGGAGTCGACCAATAAGATCTCGCTAGACACGGGGGAGTATGCCGTGTCGTGCTTCGATGCCGACAGGCCAGGTGGCACGAACGCCCTCAATGCATTCATCAAGGTTGTCAAGCAGGGAAACTACTTGAAGCTGCGCAAACAGGCCCAGATGATCGGTGACCAGCTGTGCTTTGTGTGTCCCAACTGCAGCAAAGTGTTCCATCGCAGCTCCAACTTCTCTCGCCACATGCGCATCCACCGTGGTGTCTACAGCTACGTGTGTCCCACGTGCAGTCGCGGCTTCTTTCGCAAGGAACATTTCCAGAAGCACAAATGCTACCGCCGCGGTATGTCCCACATCTGGGACCGCAAGACCAAGATCGACATGCAGATAGAGAAGGCGGGTGAGCCGGCACTGCCCCTTGGTGAGTCAGGTGACATGCCGATGCTGCCACCAGGTGAACCAGGTGACATGCCAGTGCTACCCCCTGGTGAGCTGCATCAACCAGTGGCGCCACCTGTGCTCACCAGAATGCTGGACGATGTGGGGGTGAGTGGGGGATATGGAGCAGTCCACGAGTACCCCAGTCCAGTCTGTTTGTCCCCTGACATGCCTTGTCTGCAAGCCAATGATAGCGAAGGGGCGATTCACGAATGCAGTCAGGTTGTAGTCTGAGCAGTTTTATAACTAATTATTCATAATGATCTCGTCATGTATCTGCTACCCAAATTGTCTCATTATCATTTGTTAAGTCTTATTTATTATGACATTGTAAGCTCAAGTGTGCAGCTGTTTGTGTTCCCTTTTAAAGTCATAGTTATGGTTGTAAGACTTCAAAAATTCCATAGCATAATTTAATCTGTCACTACCGTAGCCACTTTGTGCTTCCGGTGGTTGATGTGTGTAATTTACACATAAGTGTATTGTTTACGTTGCTATATATTATTGTACTTTTGTAATTTATTTGCTTAATACATAGTTAAATTTTTAAGATGTATTTTAATTGACCACGTTATTGGTCAAATATTCCTTTTGGGATACGGATGTCGACTTTATGAATTTGGTATTTAATACACTTGTGTGGTGGTTATTATGTGTAAGCTTTGCTTTTTAAATCAAAGGAAGAATGTTTTTGGATTCTTTGATGTGACCTGCTTGTGACTTGTCGTTGTTTGTATAAGATGTATCGTTTGTAATTTGTGTGTGTAGGACTGTTGGCAGTGAAACTAGAATTGATCTCGGAGGGGTTTTTGAAGCATCTACTTTGGTGGTTTGTGTTCAAAGTAGTGTTTTAGTTTCTTCCATGTGAAAAGTGTTCTCAATTGAGTATCAGACCATTGTCGTATTCTGCTACGAATCATGGTTTATGGTAGGATTTTTACATAGTTGCATAACGAGGCAGGTTGTTTTATATGAACTGGTAAACAGGTTTTGTGGTCCGTCCAACAAATCATCTATTTTGCTTGGTGAAGCCACATCAGAAGTCGATTTTCTCATGTTGTTTGTGAAAACTTGATGCCCTGGCACTGTTTATATATTTTAATTCAGTGGTATCCCTCAGAGGGCGCCACTCATCATAATTTTGCATCAGCCAGTGGTGTCTTCTGGTCTGGGATTACCTTTTTGTGAAAATTTATAGTTATATAAATTCTTTTTCTAAAATTTCTTTCGTGGTTGTATATGGTCATTTCTAGAAGTCAGCCTATATGTTAGGTTATTTGCCAGGGTTTTGTCATGGTTATGCTGTATGATAGTAAGTAAGTAAGTAAACATAAATAGTTGTGTCAAGTCAGTTATTATTTAACTTCATGCAACACTTCATACCATTTCATGTGTATTTTTATCTGCAATGTTCCTTGTCAAGTTTCTTGATAAACATTTTTAGCATCGGGACCATGGGTCTTATATTTATTAATTTAAAATCATTTTATGATGTGCATGTTGTAATTATTGTCCAATATTATTTCACAGAAACACCTGTAAGTGTTAAATCGAGACCAGGTCTATATCAAGAGTCATAGCGACATAGACATATTAAGTGCCTGTATATACTTCTGTTGGTATATATATATATTGCTGTTAATGTACGTGCATCATGTGTGTAGATGTGTGTGAACTGCCACTTAGTTTGGCAACCAGTCAAAGTGAATCATTCCTACGTTTTATTTTCTCTAGTACATAGCTATGTTGAATTAGATAATGCCGGCTCATGTTGCCAATGCCGAGCAAGTTTCTCTTGGTAGTGCAGGCGTCAGACTGCCTGGCGTTTGTGCCGATGATCTCACTGGCAGTGCCGCCAGCACAAGGAATCAGCCACTGCGTGGCGCTAGTGTTTGTGTGTACGTGCGACTTTTGCAGTGTTTTGTAATTCTGCTTTCGATAACTGTGCGCACTTTCTTGGGATGTATTGGTGACATGATGACAGCCTCTACATGTGTGGCTAGGCGTGGTAGGTTGGATAGTTTAAGTTGGCCTCTTACATAAGGTGGTTTGTGGGCATGTGTCGATTGTAAACCAGATTGGTTGACATGCTTTCTGCAGTTTGGCCAAGCTTCATTCATACCTTGGTTTACAATTATTGGTTTTGAGAATCATAAATGAACCTTTTTACGGATGTTTATGCTGGCAGTTTATTTAAATTCCAAATCCATATGGAAGCTCCTTTTTCTCTGTTTTTAAACAACTGAACACACATTCTTGAATCAACATTTCAGTTATCTTTTAGCTAAATACCTAATTATGGCCTTTTGATAAAAACAACAGTGGAGTCATGTTTCTGATTACGAATTGCAAAGATTTATGTGTGAAAATAAAATGTGCATTAACAATTAGCACCTATCTGTGCATGTTTTCCTGTAAACCAAGTGTTGCAGTGGGGTTTGGCCTCGCTGTAAAATGGTGTCTGATAAATGTATGTTTTCCAATGGAACTAGTTGATTCAGAATATCAGGTCTCGGCGGTTCGCATAGTCACGAACCGTGTACGACCTCGCGTTATTTTAATGACTCATTTTCTATTTAAGCTTCCAGCATGAAGATCTCATTTTTGTGGTTTTTGTTTCGCTTACTGAACTGCTTTTTAAGTTATTTGAGAGCCCCTATAGTATGGGTAGCTGGTATTGGTGATTTGTTGAGACCGGTATATTTCTAGCCTGTGATGAGCACACTAAACTCAAGACCCTTCCTCATTGTGGCCGTTTGTTTGTTGTCAACATATTTTCATATGACATTATTTCACCTGATTTCACAATGTTTGTCACAGAGTGTACACGACCAGGTGCTCTTATGAGAGTACCGTTTTTGGATTCAGATTTGTACTAGTTGATGCATATTTTCGTATGTTGTGAAATATTTTTGGAAATTTTTAATACAGCGTTTCTTATGACCAATTTCATTTTAGAAATTTACATGTTGAGATGTGTAGGTGTGCACATTTATTTTCCAAGTTCAGCCTGTCCCGTGGACAAAGCCAGCTATAGTTATGTAAAAAAGCTTTCCATTTTCCATTAAACTTTGTGAAACTCACTTGCTGTGTTGATCTTTTTATGGACATGCATGTTACATTGTCCATGTGTGAACAGACTTGGGGGTCAATTACATTATAGCAATTGCAGTTACACACCGATTCCAAATACCAATTCCAATTACACTTCAAAAATACCAATTACCAATTCCATATCGAAAGAACAGTTTGTGAACAGAGCAACCGTAGACATACTCAATGCAAAAAATAACATTTTAGAGCAGCTCTTTTCTACATGTTATGGTGCATAATGGCAAACAAATATGATATAATTGACCCAAAGTCTGTGAGTACCGGTGAACCCAGGTGTCGGATTTAATGTCAGTTAAGCAATGTTTATTATTAATAAAGACGTTCCCTAATAGTATTGATAATAAAAGGGCACGAAAGGGTGGCATATTCTTCCGAAACACAATCTGCAAATGTCCACCAAAGTTTTCATTTAAGATCAGATACATTTATTCAGTAGGTACTTCAACATTATATTAAATGTCACGATAGACCATTGACAATTATTTAAATTAAACATAACATCCCAAGGAACACACCATTTTATTAGTATATCTTTTTAGATCCAAAGACACAATACAAAGGATTAGGCAGTTTCTGATCGGTTTACAATCTCTATCTTAAGTCGTCAAAAGTTGAGTGAGTACATTGAGTATCTAAGGAGGATCAGTGAGCTTAAGAATGGTGGGACTTCAGGTGGCGCCGAAAGAAATTATATTTCCCGCTGTCTTAAAACAAAAAGGAAGTGAGTTTGGCATTTATTTAAAATCTGCTCTCAATCACCCAATGGAAAACAACAAGGAGGCATTCCATGGGTTAGTTTAAGGAGCGATAACTGGAAGGCACATTGGGCAGAATACAGACGGGAAACACCCGAAAAGACCAGAGCTAGTGTGACTTTGTTATGATGAAAGAGAGGGTGTTTATGTGGGCCTCCACACTGAGAAAGAAACTAAACAAGGACGCCGACATGACAGTTTGTTTACCAGGGACGATTTATGTCATGGATTTGCCCAGTAATGGAAGGACGGGTGTTAGGAATGTCGAACTTGTAGGAGGATGGTGATCAACACTCTAATTCAGCAGCTATTTATGGAGGAGTGAGCTCGATACTTATGAGTACTGGTACGAGCAGTTGAGATGCCCCACAAAGGACACGAGGCCAACAGAACATATACAACAGAAAAGACTAGTCCAGAAACATCTGAAGCTGGATTTAAGTGCGTCTGCCAAAATGCAAGTAAACAAGAAAAATGAATGAGACATTACGATAAGTCATTGACCCTCAGATAATAGGTGTAACTGAATCATGGGGCAACAAAGACATATCAGATGTTGACAAGTTATGAAGTTATGCAATGGGGGTGGGTGTGGGAGTGGTCAAGACCTAAAAAACACTTATCAAATTTCGACCAATAAATAAAATTAACATAAATACATGTACACTTCATGATGATCTTGCAAATTTTTATCGTTTGATCCAATCTAAATCTATGCTAGCTTGTTAATCAGTACCATGAAACATTAAATAAATGTCTGGATAAACATGCTCCTAAACAAACTAAGAGTGTACAAATTCGCCCTCCATTGCCAAGGATGTCTCTAGAAATAGTTGTAGCAAAACGTCGTCATCGATATCTTGAAAGAATTTGGCGATGAACTCGTTCTCCACTTGAAAGACCCCGTTATGCTAAACAGTACATATATGCAATCACATGATGTAAAAAGCAAAGTCCGATTCCTATACACATTTTATCTCAACAAATACTGAAAACCCTTGCCAGATGTGGAAATCCGTAAACACAATTCTACATTGGCAGAAATTAAAAACACTGCCTAAACACTCTTCTACTAAAAAGCTGTATCAATCAACTCATCTTTCCCATTACTACCACCATAAACCTTTCAATGCAGGGCGGAGTTGTTCCACAGGATTTCAAACAAGTTCTTGTAAATTCTCTTATTAAAAAACAAACTCTGTGTAAAAATTACCTAAAGAATTATTGTCCTATCTCCAATCTCAGTTTTCTATCAAAAATAGTGGAAAAGGTAGTTGCTAATCGCCTTCATGAACATATTTATAAACATCACTTATCAAATGATCTACAGTCTGCATATAAACGATTCCACTCTATCGAAACGGCTCTTCTCAAGATACCCAATGATATAGTTGATAACATGGACAATGGCAAAGTCACAGCACTCACTTTACTAGATCTCTCAGCTGCTTTCGATACGATTGATCATTTAATCCTTTTACAACGCCTTCATAGACACAGTCTAGCACAGCTCTTCGGTGGTTAAAATCATATTTTTAAGATGTACACCAAAGCATTAACATATCTGGCACACTATCTTTCCCACAACACCTTCCATTCGGAGTGCCGCAAGGATCCGTCATTGGCTTTGTTCTGTTTAGCTTATATACTACGTCTCTCAGCCAAGTCATTACTAATCATACTTTCAGTCGTCACCTGTATGCTGATGATACACAGGTTTACATATCACTTTCACAATCAAATACACATGAATCTATTTCAACTTTAAGTGATTGTCTCACTGATATTTTGTTTTGGGTGGAATGAAGTAAGCTAAAGCTTAATCCAGAAAAAAACAGTCCTTATTATTGTAGGGTGTATAGTGGGGCGGCATAAACTAATGATGTGGAGGGTGTATAGTGGGGCGGCATAAACTAATGATGTGGAGGGTGTATAGTGGGGCGGCATAAACTAATGAGTGGAGGGTGTATAGTGGGGCAGCATAAACTAATGATGTGGAGGGTTTATAGTGGGGCGGCATAAACTAATGATGTGGAGGGTTTATAGTGGGGCGGCATAAACTAATGATGTGGAGGGTGTATAGTGGGGTGGCATAAACTAATGATGTGGAGGGTGTATAGTGGGGCGGCATAAACTAATGATGTGGAAGGTGTATAGTGGGGCGGCATAAACTAATGATGTGGAGGGTGTATAGTGGAGTGGCATAAACTAATGAGTGGAGAGTGTATAGCAGGGTGGCATAAACTAATGATGTGGAGGGTTTATAGTGGGGCGGCATAAACTAATGATGTGGAGGGTGTATAGTGGGGCAGCATAAACTAATGAGTGGAGGGTGTATAGCGGGGTGGCATAAACTAATGATGTGGAGGGTGTATAGTGGGGCGACATAAACTAATGAGTGGAGGGTATATAGTGGGGCGGCTTAAACTAAAGAGTGGAGGGTGTATAGTGGGGCGGCATAAACTAATGATGTGGAGGGTGTATAGTGGGGCGGCATAAACTAATGATGTGGAGGGTGTATAGCGGGGCGGCATAAACTAATGATGTGGAGGGTGTATAGTGGGGCGGCATAAACTAATGATGTGGAGGGTGTATAGTGGGGCGGCATAAACTAATGATGTGGAGGGTGTATAGTGGGGTGGCATAAACTAATGATGTGGAGGGTGTATAGCGGGGCGGCATAAACTAATGATGGGGAGGGTGTATAGTGGGGTGGCATAAACTAATGATGTGGAGGGTGTATAGTGGGACGGTTTAAACTAATGATGTGGAGGGTGTATAGTGGGGCGGCATAAACTAATGATGTGGAGGGTGTATAGCAGGGTGGCATAAACTAATGATGTGGAGGGTGTATAGTGGGACGGCATAAACTAATGATGTGGAGGGTGTATAGTGGGGTGGCATAAACTAATGATGTGGAGGGTGTATAGTGGGGCGGCATAAACTAATGATGTGGAGGGTGTATAGTGGGGCGGCATAAATTAATGATGTGGAGGGTGTATAGCAGGGTGGCATAAACTAATGATGTGGAGGGTGTATAGTGGGGCGGCATAAACTAATGATGTGGAGGGTGTATAGTGGGGCGGCATAAACTAATGATGTGGAGGGTGTATAGCAGGGTGGCATAAACTAATGATGTGGAGGGTGTATAGTGGGGCGGCATAAACTAATGATGTGGAGGGTGTATAGTGGGGCAGCATAAACTAATGAGTGGAGGGTGTATAGTGGGGCGGCATAAACTAATGATGTGGAGGGTGTATAGTGGGACGGCATAAACTAATGATGTGGAGGGTGTATAGTGGGACGGCATAAACTAATGATGTGGAGGGTGTATAGCGGGGCGGCATAAACTAATGATGTGGAGGGGGTATAGTGGGGAGGCATAAACTAATGATGTGGAAGGTATATAGTGGGGGGGGCATAAACTAAAATATCCATAAACATTGTACATTTTGCGACAAAAGTACCAAATTTGGGTGTAGGACCTTATATTATGAACACATTTGGATATTGAGCTGTCGCAGGTTTGACGGCTGTGGCAGCCATTTTACAAAATGGCTGCCTGCAGTTACTGTTATTTTACATACCTGCTCAACTGGGGAGGTCTGCGGGTTGACAGTGGAGATTAATTCACTTAAAAAGGTCCAAGGGTGCTTAGGGAAGAGCTACTTATTTGGTTAGTACAGAAAAAAATCAGTCTAATTGGACTAATTAGTTTAATTAGGTCTCTCTCTGCTGTCCATCGTGTTCGATGATGACATCAATGAAGGGGGCTATCCTTGTGCTTAGCTCTTTGGTGAGAATTTAAGCCTATTTGTGCCACAAAACCTCTGCCGCAGTCATCTCAAAAGACGGTAGGTATAGAAGCAACTAGAAGGCCATGCCGACGATTGTGCTCATGTATATATTTTTGACTTAACCTTTCTTCTATATGGGTCTTTCCCTGATGTATGGCCCGCCTCCACTTTTGTCGGTCATGCGCAATAGGTTCCCAGGTGTTTACAGGGATGTGTGTTGCTTTGAGATGTCTTTTTAGCACATCTTTGTATCTCAAACGTTGTCCACCACGAAGGCGTTTCCCGCTAGATAATTCCCCATAGAACACTGCCTTTGGGAGTCTATCGCTGGTCATTCGGGTAACATGTCCAGTCCAGCGGAGTTGGACTGCAGTCAGAATGGCTTCTATACTTGACATATTGGCCTGTCTCAACACATCTATATTTGAAATGTGGTCTTTCCATGATATCCGAAGGATTTGTCGTAGATGCCGGAGATGCACTCTCAGCTGAGTACAGTAGTGTTGGCAGTACAACCGCCTTGTACACCTTGCACTTTGTGGAGATTGCAATGCCATGTTGTGACCATACTCGCTTCCAAAGTCCTCCAAAGGCTCCTGAGGTAGCACGTATACGGTTGTTAATTTCCATGTCGATGGTGTTGTCAGATGCAATCGTGCTGCCCAAGTATGTGAAGTTATTGACTGACTTTAGTGGGGTGCCATAGATTTCAATGTGTGGACTAGTTGAAGCTTGTCCAGGTGGAGGTTGGTGGAGTGTTACAGTTTTCTTTGTACTAATTGTGAGTCCAAATAAGGTTGCAGCTTGTTCAAAGTGTTTACAAATCTCTTTGATGTCTTCTAGTGTGTGCGCAACAATAGCAGCATCATCTGCAAACAGCAGTTCACGAATGCAAAGTTCACGAGTTTTTGTGTTTGCTCTCAGTCTAGCCAAGTTGAATAACTGTCCATCAGTCCTAGTGCGGATGAAAACGCCCATACTCAAGTGTTCCGATGTTGCAGATAGTACTGCTCCAAGAAAGAGAGTGAACAAAGTGGGTGCCAAGACGCATCCTTGCTTTAATCCATGACTGATTTCAAATGGATCTGTAATTGTTCCACCAACAGACACTGAACCAGCCATGCCATCGTGAAATTCCTGAATTAGCTTGACAAATGTCTCAGGGCATCCATATCTTCTAAGTAAGATCCACAGGTTGATCTGTCCACTGTGTCGAATGCTTTCGACAAGTCAATAAAAATCATGTAGAGGCTTTGTTGTTGTTCAACAGCTTTTTCCTGTAGTTGCCGCAAGGTGAATATCATGTCAATTGTGGAGCGTGAGGTACGAAACCCACACTGGCTTTCAGGGAGAATCAATTCTGCAATTGTTTGTAGTCTTTTCAGAAGGATTTTTGCTAGGATTTTTCCCGCAGTTGAGAGCAATGAAATGCCCCGGTAGTTCCCACAGTCACTACGGTCACCCTTCTTTTTGTATATTGCGATTATCAAAGCATCTTTGAACTGCTGTGGTAACTCTTTTGCTTTCAAGTGCGGTAGAATTTCAGGAGTTGATTATGAAGCGCTTCACCTCCATATTTATATATTTCAGCAGGTAAACCATCCAGTCCTGGTCTCTTTCCTGACTTTGTTGATTTGATGGCAGCCACAATTTCCTCTAGTGTTGGTGGATTTGCAATGTCTTCCTGTGTTGGGTGTTGTTCTATCATAGCAAGTGCTTCTTCTGTAGCAGTCGTTGGGCGATTCAATAGCTCACTGAAATATTCCCTCCATCTGGACACAATTTCTGGCTTCTCTGTGAAAACTTGTGAACCTTCTGCATTTCTAACTGGTGCAATAGCAGTTTCTGGGGACCATAGATCTGTTTGATTGCAGCAAAGAATCCTTTTGAGGAATTTTCATCAGCTAACTGTTGCAGTTCGTCAGCTTTTTTGTCCCACCAGGCATTTTGCATTGCTCGTAGTTTTTTTTGTAGCTTGGATTTTGCTTGTGCATAGCGCTGGTTTCGACTTCTTGTCTGTTGTGACAGCAATGCGTCATGTGCCCTACGCCTTTCATCCAGTAGCGATAATATTTCCTCATCATTTTCATCAAACCAATCTTGATGTTTCCTTGCTGTGTGTCCCAGTGTGTCAACAGATGTTTGGTACACTTTCTCACAGAGATTCTCCCATTGATCATTGATCGTGCCATCGCATGGAAGGTTTGTCATGTTGGCTTCCATATTTGTCATTAACAGTGCCTAATTAGGTAGTGAGGTACCGAATGGAAGCCAATGGTGAATGTAGATAACAATAACTGGCACGTGGTAGCAGTAGCAGTAGCAGTAGCAGTAGTAGTTGCAGTAATACAGACACCAGTGGTCACATCGTCTCCACAATGTTTCCCCTCCTCTTGTCCATACACCAATGCAACCCTGTCCCAACCGTCCATCCCTTCGTCGCTACTGGAACATCCGTCCCCTAGCTACTATTCCTTCTCCCTTCAGTTCTACCCACTCCATTCTACCATTCACATATCCCTGCCTCCCACCCTTCCTGGTTTGTCCTTCTGCTATGTGCATAGTAGTAGTGGTGGTGGTGGTGGTGGTTGTGGTGGTGGAGGTGGTGATGGTGGTTGTGGTGGTGATGGTGGTTGTGGTGGTGGTTGTGGTTGTGGAGGTGGTGGTTGTGATGGTGGTTGTGGTGGTGGTGGTTGTGGAGGTGGTGATGGTGGTTGTGATGGTGGTGGTGGTGGTGGTTGTGGAGGTGGTGATGGTGGTTGTGGTGGTGGTTGTGGGGGTGGTGATGGTGGTTGTGATGGTGGTGGTGGTGGTTGTGGTGGTGGTTGTGGAGGTGGTGATGGTGGTTGTGATGGTGGTGGTTGTGGAGGTGGTGATGGTGGTTGTGGTGGTGGAGGTGGTGATGGTGGTGGTGGTGGTTGTGGTTGTGGTTGTGGTGGAGGCGGAGGTGGTGGTGGTGGTGGAGGTGGTTGTGGTGGTGGAGGTGGTGGTTGTGGTGGTGGAGGTGGTGGTGGTGGTGGTGGTGGTGGTGGAGGGGGTGATGGTGGTGGTGGAGGTGGTGATGGTGGTGGTGGTGGCTAGTGGTGGTTATGGTGGTACTGATTGTCAATGGGCCAACAATCACATCCACTCTTACATACACAGTTATATAACGAAGATAAAATAAACATGTTAAAATAATACATGAACAAAATAAAACATAAATACCTACGTAAAACGTGTCATTATAATAAAATAATTACATTAATATTTTCTATAAATAAATCAATTAATTCAATTAAAACCATTGAGTAAAAGCCATTAATTTACGATTTACAATTTAAAAAAAATTAAGAAATTATAAATAAATATATAAATAAATTATCAATAAATATATAAATAAATTAATTAATTCAATTAAAACCACTGAGTAAAAGCCATCAATTTACAATTTCTAAAACATGAACATTCATACAGGCATGTCAAGTTCAAAATGTTCACAATTACATAGATCTTTCTTGACATGTTTTAAAAACAGTGTTTTAAAACATTCTACAAATTTCGAATTGCATGGGTGTTTGTGAAGCCGCGAGTGTGGTGGTCGTGCACACTATTGTTTAATATGAATGTATTTGTAAGGTAAGCCTTGGCAAGCCCGTGTATGATGTTGTAAGGTAAGCCTTGGCAAGCCCGTGTATGATGTTATACATTACTATAGATTACAAAATAGTGTTACTGTTGAAACATGTCGTTTGTCTTTAACACTGAGAATTATACGTGCATATTGCTTCATAATTTTATGAACATTCATAAGCAAAGATTGACCTCAGCTGCCCCATATCACGCACCCGTAGTCAATTATCGGTTGCACCATCCCTGTAATATACAACTTCTGTGCACGTCGTGGCATTAGTCGTTTCACCTGATTGAACAGGTGCATTCGGCATAGGTAATTTACCCATTTATGCTCTAATTTAAATAACACACATTTATCCCTTATTGTTGCTAGGTATGGTACACATGTATAATTCACAGGAATGGTTCACATGAATAGTTCACATGCATGGTTCACATATACGGCTCACAGCTGCCTGACCTACATATTTTATTAAACCATTTTGTGTACTCTCTGCCTCGAGGTGTGCAGGGGTACAGGTGTATACGCAGGCAAAGAGGCGACACGCTTGAATCTACACACTACAAAGAACACGGCGACAGTTTGATCATATCTCTCACTGTGCACTTAGACGATACTATCAGTATTTCAAATACATTCAAAACTCCAACAATCTTGTGTTTAAGAACATATAATGTATATTGCCGTTGGCGTCACAGTATGATTGGCTGTGGGTTGTGCCGTAAGGTCCACCCGCCTGTGCTTTGAGTGTACTCGTGGGTAGGTTACTCGGGTCTTGGCGGCCGAGTGAGGTGTTCTCAGCAACAGGAAGGATAGACGAAGCGAAAGAAGAAAGGAATAACAGAAAAAAGAAAGAAACCAAAAGAGAGAGAGAGAGAGAGAGAGAGAGAGAGAGAGAGAGAGTGAGAGATCTTCTCACACGGTACGTAATCATCCACGTGAATTAACGAAGTAGAAAACGGGTGCTCACAGTATTCAACGTTAAAATGTGCGTTGTAGCTCAGAGAGCAGATGTTGTGAGAGTAGATGTTATGTGAGTAGATGTGTGAGCAGATGTTGTGTGAGTAGATGTTCCATGAGTAGATGTTCTGTGAGCAGATATCCGTGCACCATTTCCAACCTTTAACAACCCAGCAGGTAAACACATACCATAGCACACGTCCTTATTAAGTTCAAAATATAATCTGTCCAAACTTGTGCAAGTGCGGTTCAACTGACAACTGTAGCCAGCCAGCCAGCCAGCCAGCCAGCCAGCCAGCCAGCCAGCCAGCCAGCCAGCCAGCCAGCCAGCCAGCCAGCCAGCCAGCCAGCCAGCCAGCCAGCCAGCCAGCCAGCCAGCCAGCCAGCCAGCCAGCCAGCCAGCCAGCCAGCCAGCCAGCCAGCCAGCCAGCCAGCCAGCCAGCCAGCCAGCCAGCGATGTACTATTGCACTGTATAACAGCGAGCGCCGCGCCAGCGAAGCTAGACAAAGCGATCTAATCACAACAACACGCATATACTTACACTATCACACGTGCATAATGAAGTCATGCTCTAATAAAGTCTATCCTGGCACCGTATAGTCGTCATCTCCTTGGTCGTCGCCATGGTCTGCATATGCAACCATACAAGCATACATACACGCACGCACGTACACACTCACGCACGCACGTGCACTCACAATTTTTTCGTATATTGCGCGGCTATAATATTGTAGCATGTTAAAGTAATGGATGACTAAGCTTGCCCCCCTTTGCCCCCCTTTGCCCCCCCTTTGGCCTCCCCCTTCGGGAGATCCTAGATACGCCACTGATTCGAATCTTTATCTTGTGTGCTTTTAACATAATGTCCCTTCAGCACGGCGCTCCTCCCTACCCCAAGTACACACCTAACCCCCAGTACACACCTAACCCCCAGTACACACCTAACCCCAGTACACTCCTAACCCCAAGTAAACACCTAACCCCAGTACACACCTAATCCCCAGTACACACCTAACCCCCAGTACACACCTAACCCCAAGTACACACCTAACCCCCAGTACACACCTAACCCCCAGTACACACCTAACCCCCAGTACACACATGTGGGGAGCGGTGGTCTAATGGTTAGAGCACCCGCCTGTCGATCGAGAGGATGGTGGTTCGATTCCACCTCCGCCGTTTCGAAGCTTGGGCAATTTCGTTCACCCCACTTTGCCTGTGTCTTTCGGAAGAGACACTAAAAGCCGTTGTTCCAAACTCCTGCGTTAGCTCAAGATTGGGCTGTTTGGAGTATAACTACTTGAGACTTGAGAACCCCAGTACACACAATGTAAAACAATCAGTGCGTATGTTGCTGACTGCGGGATGTTCCCCCGCTTCAACGTGCGGGCGGACAGAAACTATTGTTTCACTGCATGTCGCGGGACGGATGGATACCCGCCATAGTAGACCAGCCAAACATGGACAAGTTCTCTACAATTTCTTTTGACAACATTGTTTTCTAAAGTCGCCGACTACCATGAAATCAAGATACAGGCGCATTGGTGTGCGCTTCATTGTTAGAACAGCGATTAAATCAACACTGTTTGTTGATGTCACGAGAGTGTTACCCGCCAGATTTACGAGAGCCGGAGACACTTGTGATGTTGCATGGCAGGTGACACACGAGTGACATCAACAAAAAGTATGTTATTCCTATTATATAACGGCAAATTAATACTTGAGCATATTGTTTTCACTTCATACGGCAGTCGTATGTTATTTGAGTTGATATACCACAGTAAAATGCTCTAGACCAATCAGGTAATCTTATTACCGTGATATATCCATCCAGATAATGCACGGCTGCCTCGTTCTCAAAATGTAATGTTAAGCATACGTTTGTGGACGCCGATATCAGCATGGCTATCCGTGGTATAATGTTGGTTGAAACTACGCCCGTAACACAACTTCAGTAAAACTTGGCCAAACTGTTCGTTTATTATTTATCGATATAAAAAGGCAAAACAAGTTGGGGTGAAAATGTGTGAAATATCTAATATAGTAACAGCTATGTCAGCAGCAAAAATAGCAAAATGTTTATTAAAACCCATATTTGACCACAATCAGTGAAGTCATTTAAGTATAAGTTGGCCATACAATTTTGTTTTCCGCGAATTAATAAAATAATAAATTTTATGATTTTTTATTCGTGTTTGACATATTATGCTTTATGAAATATGAACATATCAAATTGCAATATTCGTGCTTTTATATTTAAATAGTAAATAAATCTCGTGTTATGACTGATTATGATCAAATTACAGTATTTTGATAATTTTGCAGGTGACATAGCTGTTTTTATGTCAGACATTTAAAAAAATTGCACGGGACCCCCCCCCCCGACTTTTTTGATCTTTGGGGTCTAATGAATTTCAAACAACCTTTAAAATGTAAAGTTTAATTGCTGTTATTTCAGGGTAATCGGTCACCTTAATAACGGGCATCTATGCTAGATAAGAGTGAGTGGATGCCATCGTAAATGTTGCATTTGAAGGTCATTTTGAAGGTCACAAAGTAACACGGGATCAAATGGAGTTGTTATCTACTTGAGTGCTGGTATTTGAAAATGTTGAAAATGGCATTCAAATTAAAAATCGAGGGTGGCATCCACCCACACCTATTCCCTCACCATATGAGTGATTGATCTAGCATGGATTCCTGCTATTAACAAACACTGCCGTCAAATATGTAAAATTCCATGTTTGTTGGCCCATTACCAGGAAGTAGGCCGTTGTAGAAAGCCAGTGGAATCTCCTGAGCGACAATAATATGCCTTCAAAAGGAAACTGTTTATTAATAGTTACACGTCATGACAATGCTGTGTAGCCTACAGCGAGTACGCACTGTTCATTATGCCACGCTGTACTTTTCAGTCCAGCGATGGAAATGCGGAGAAGAAACCTGACTGCGCTGCCTGGTCGGTCCGATGTAAGTAAAATATTTATAAACATTTTAGCAGCATTTCAAAATGGTGCTGAATTTCAAACATTGCTTATTATGATTCAGAAGCACAGGAGCGTCTTGTGAAATGAAGAGACGCAATGTTTGCGAACGAACGAGCCCTAGACGGGGGGGGGGGGGGGGGTTTAATAGCAGAAGACCTAAATGGTTACTTCAGTTCTGTGTTTACCAAAGAAGATATTAGTTCATTACCAGTTGCTGATGCTAAATTTCAGGGGGCTGAATCTGACTATTTAGGTCCGTTAGTTGTAACTCCAGAATTGGTAGCTAAGAAGATAAAGGCAATGAAGGATAACAAATCACCGGCAGTGGATGGGATTCCTCCAAAATTACTAATGGAAACAGTAGAACAAATCAGTATACCACTTGCAAGAGTATTCAACTTGTCATTAAAAGAGGGAGTTGTTCCGTTTGAATGGAAAGAAGCAAACATCATACCATTATTTAAAAAGGGTTCGAGAAATAAGTCAGAGAATTACAGACCAGTGAGTTTAACGTCAATGATTTGTAAATTATTAGGAAGGTTAATTAAAGACCATATGGTGGACTTCCTCATTAAGCATAAATTATTAAATTCATCTCAACATGGCTTCCTTAAAGCGAGGTCATGCTTAACAAATATGTTATGTTTTTTGGAAGAAATCACTAAGTGGATAGACGTGGGATCGCCAGTAGATATGATCTACTTAGATTTTCAGAAAGCTTTTGACAAAGTGCCACATCAAAGATTACTACTTAAACTAAAAGCCCATATTATCGGGGATAGCATAACTGACTGGATAGAACAATGGCTGACTGACAGAAGACAACGAGTTGTAGTAGATGGAGAAGTTTCAAATTGGAAATCGGTTTTGAGTGGGGTACCTCAAGGATCAGTATTAGGACCTATATTATTCTTAATTTATATCAATGACTTGGACGACAGTATAACAAATAACGTACTGAAATTTGCGGATGACACAAAACTGTTTAGAAAGGTTAATACTGATGGTGATAAACAACATTTACAAAACGATCTAGACAGATTAGTGAAATTGTCTGAGAAATGGCAGATGTTGTTCAATTTTGGGAAATGTAAATGCCTACATACAGAACATAGGAACTTAAATGTAAACTATAAAGTGGGAGATACTGTTCTGGGTACTACTGTAAAAGAAACGGACTTAGGAGTTACAATAAGCGCTGATATGAAAGTTTCAGAGCAGTGTGGTATTGCAGCTTCAAATGGTAATCAAATTCTTGGATTGATTAGAAGGGAAAAAAGTTAATTATACCTTTTTATAAAGCCATAGTTAGACCTCATTTAAAATACTGTATTCAAGCATGGAGATCATATCGTAAGAAGGATATAGATACGCTTGAACGCATACAAAGGAGAGCAACTAAAATGATTCCAGAACTGAGAGACCTTAGTTATGAAGAACGCCTGAAAGAATGTGGTTTAACAACTCTAGAGACAAGGAGGTTAAGAGGGGATCAGATTGAAGTTTTTAAGATATTGAATGGGTATGAAAATATTGGTAGAAATATGTTTTTCTCACTCAAGAAAGATAGCAGAACTAGAGGACATGATATAAAATTAGTAAAGGATCAATGTAGATTGGACATCAGGAAGCACTCGTTCTCACAGAGGACAATAAATGAATGGAACAAATTGTCTACAGATTGTGTAACTGCTAGCAGCGTGAATATGTTTAAAAACAAGGTTGACACATATCTCAGGAGGGCGGGCTATAAGTAGATGAACATTGTTGGACTCTCGATAAGCCAATGGCTTCCTTGTCCACTTGCCATCTGGGCCTTTGGCTTGGATGGCAAATCTTGTTAAATTCTTGTTAAATAGACTACCAGATTGTAGTTCGGAAAGAGGTTGCTTTTATCTGAAGTCATCTGCACGATTTTAATGCAAGTTTAAGATATTTGTACGTTTGTATTGTTATAATTTTGCGAATTAAAACTGTGAATATCAGGCTTGTGTGATACTTTGATAACTGATTAAAATCTGCAGGCGCTCGTCCATAGTTCCCTGACTCCTTACATACTCAGTCACTGTGCCGTCAGGCACACAAGGCAGATAGTAATCGAATCCATCCATTTATCTCTGCAGCCATTCTTTCTAGGTTCTGTTTATTTATTTTCTGGGTCTTCCTGTGTTTCGTTTGTACGTTTCTTTTGGGCTTCCTATTTTACCTTTTCCAGATGGTTTCCGGTACCGCACCTGCTCTCGTGTTCTTGTTGACGGCATTCTAAGGACATGCCCCAAATATCTTCATCGTCTTTTCGATATTTTTGAGTTAATTGGCTCTGCATTTGCTTATGGGCCTCGTTGGTGATGAATTCGTTCCATACTTAGAAGTTTGCTCAAGCTTCTGGTCTGGAAACGTGATAGTTTCTGTTCTATGCTGAGTTGTTTTTCATGCGTTGTGTTTTAGAGAAATATAGAAGTATGTATGTTTGTATTTGTACCCTTTGACCTCCCTGGCTCATACCCCTGGGAATTCAATAAACGTATGATAAGTCAACTACACCCGTGCGTAGCCATTATACCCAATATCCATACACTGCCCAGTGACGTAGCGGAAGGTGCAGACACCCGTGTTCCGTTGTTATACGAAACGGTGTCCAATTGTCCGGTGACTTGGGTATTGTGATACATCTTAGAAAACAACCCCGAGAGAAACTTATTTCTGGCAGGCCAACGTCTTAGTGTTATAGGAAGCCGTAGTGTTATAGGAAGCCGCAGTGTTATAGGAAGCCGCAGTGTTATAGGAAGCCCCGAGAGAAACTTATTTCTGGCAGGCCAACGTCTTAGTGTTATAGGAAGCCGTAGTTTTATAGGAAGCCGTAGTGTTATAGGAAGCCGCAGTGTTATAGGAAGCCGTAGTGTTATAGGAAGCCGCAGTGTTATAGGAAGCCGCAGTGTTATAGGAAGCCCCGAGAGAAACTTATTTCTGGCAGGCCAACGTCTTAGTGTTATAGGAAGCCGTAGTGTTTTAGGAAGCCGTAGTGTTATAGGAAGCCGTACTGAATCGAGTGAGTTGCCGGCTCACTTACAGTTTCCGCATTTATTTAATTTCAGTCTACTTGCGTTTTTCACTACAGGACAAAACAAAACCTTCGTATCATAATATATGTATAGTATTTATTTTAAATGTTACAGAGTTACAGAAGTGCACTTGCAGCCTTACCAGGGCACGTGTGGATTCCACGCAACATTAAGAAGAGTGTATGTCGAAAATACGCGGCAACAAGCATGGATGAGTGAGTGAATATATTCTAATATATATATATATATATATATATATATATATATATATATATATATATATATATGTATATAACAAGCACAAGTATAATGTATCAATCTACATATTTGATCAGATACACGATAGCAAACTTAGGGTACATAATACAAGACATTCAATTAGTTGACGTGGACGACAATATCAATAATAATAATAATAATAATAATTGTATTTCAAACCAGAAGTATTGGTGTGTGATGTCATGTTAATCATGCCATTCCGTGACTCCGTGACAACAACAACAATGATAACAACAAAAGCAACTCAGTAGTTGTGACGATGTGCTAACTATTTGAGACTTGTTTCCTGCTGTAGTGGCGATTGCCAGTGTGGATATCCACAAGGTGACCACGAAGCAGAAGCTCTCCAACATCCTGAATCAAGCGATGTTACCTGTTCGTGGACCGTCGAGAAAGACACTCGGATGGAGCCGACCGATGCCTATGGCCAAGTGGAGTTCTCCGGTTCTCTCGGCCACCCCACTGCAAAGGCAAGTCCAGGCAGTCCAAACAGTCCAAGCAATACAAACAGTTCAACCAGTCCAGACCATCGAGACAGTCCAAGCAGTCCAAACACTCCAAGCAGTCCAAACAGTCCAGGCAATCCAAACAGTCCAGACAGTCAAGGTAGTTCAGATTTTCCAAACAGTCCAAGCAGTCTAGGCAGGCAACACAGTCCAAACAGTCCAAGCAGTCCAAATAGTCCAAGCAGTCCAAACACTCCAGACTGTCCAAACAGTCCAAGCAGTCTAGGCAGTCAACACAGTCCAAACAGTCCAAACAGTCCAAACAGTCCAAGCAGTCCAAACAGTCCAGGCAATCCAAACAGTCCAGACAGTCAAGGTAGTTCAGACTGTCCAAACAGTCCAAGCAGTCTAGGCAATCAACACAGTCCAAACAGTCCAAGCAATCCAAATAGTCCAAGCAGTTCAAACACTCCAGACTGTCCAAACAGTCCAAGCAGTCTAGGCAGTCAACACAGTCCAAACAGTCCAGGCAAAAATATCGAATAGTTATGAATATATTGAAAGAAATATTTTCTTCAAAGTTAAATAAGGCAGAGAGAAGAAAGCAACATTAGTTAGGAACAGTGTAACTAGGATAGAGGCTACATGACATTCAACGAATTAGGTTGGGGACTTTCTCTAAAAACGAACGAAGTGTTGGGGGGTTGTACCAGCGTGAAGAAGCGTTACAAAGGGGTGGGGTGGTCTCAATAACGTAAACAAATATTGTGACGTATTTTATGGATAGCCCATAATAAAAAAACGGGTTTCGCATATATTTATATCGGCGTCTTTAAAATACATAATATACAGACTATCTAAGCAACTACTTGGAGGGTTAAATTAGTGATCGACTCCGCTAGCAATATACGTTTAAATGGTGTTATTGCACGTTTTAAAAGTACATATCTGGGTCCCATGTCGACCTTTCACTATCACGTATTACAGTGTTACAGTGTTACAGTGTTACAGTGTTACAGTGTTACAGCACTTATACATCTGACGTTTTTCGTTGCAGTATTACCGCGTGAGCCACCAGACGGACATGGCAGTGATGCAGAAACTACTGAAGGACTATGTGCATTTAGATCCGCCAAATCTGTTAATATCTGTGATCGGGGGTGGAAAGAAATTCCAGATGAAACCTCAGTTAATTGAGAAGTTTCGACAGGGTCTCGTGAAGGTAGCAAAGAAAACAGGTAAACAAAACACGCGCTGCGCACAAAATTATACATAATTTGCAGTGCGAAATACTCTTATTTAAAAGGTATTTCTGTCATGTCAAATGATGTGAGGTTATGCAGTTGTGATACATCAAAATATAAAGCATGCCACACAGTAAAACTGACTGTAGAGTTAAGAAAGATATGCCGCCCAAACAGACACAAACAGACACATAAAGGGAGTTTATATGGAATGACAACATAGTTGCAGCACATTATACCGTACTTGAGAATGCACGCGCGCGCACACACACACACACACACACACACACACACACACACACACACACACACACACACACACACACACACACACACACACACACACACACACACACACACACACACACACACACACACACACACACACACACACACACACACACACACACACACACACACACACACACACACACACACACACACACACACACACACACACACACACACACACATTATTAGTATTATATTAACGATGCAATTTATTTCCAAGGGGCCTGGATCATAACTGGTGGCATGCATGCCGGGGTCACTAAAGAAATTGGTAACGCCATACATCACCACACTGTGGCCCACGGCAGAAAGGCTGGCCTGGTGTGCTTAGGAATTGCCGCATGGGGGTGTGTTGAAGGAAAGGAATCGCTCGTTAAGAAAGGTGTAAGTACCATTTCTCACAAAGAACAGCTTAAATTGGTACGCATAATGATATATATTGATATTCAACGTGACGTAGTCTTCACTTACGGAATTTTATGCACAGATATTCGAGGTAAATCATAATAATATTGATCAAGATTTCCACCCACAGCAAAACAGCCAGATTACATTTGGATAACGAAGCCTTTGGCGTATCGAGAGTCCAACGCTAATGTATCCACACTGTTTGTTTGCATTTATATAATGCACATACATTTATTCCATTCGTTTGTTATATTGTATACTTTTTATATCCAATATACAGTGTTTATTTACTAACGCTAATTCGTGTCCTCTAGTTCTTGTACTGTCCTTGTAGTAAGTGTGAAAAACACCTTCATAAATTTTCAGGCGTTTATCTAAACGTAAGTGTCTCTGTTTTGGAATCAGTTCAGTTGCTCTCCTATGTATTCGTCTTAGCGTATCCTGGTACGTTTTTCCTAATCAACCCAATAATGTGATTACCCTTTCAAGCCACTATCCCTCGTTGCTAGTTGTTAGTCCTAAACATGTATTTAGCTCAGCATCTGATGTCTTTGTTGAATCATGTTTCAGTTACTATCAAGCGAGGGTCAACATCTTCAACCAATATGTTTAATTATTTGCTTTTCTTAGTGTTTATGCTCTTTGCTTTTAGACACCTTCATTTATATATTGTTTCTGAACTGTTATCTTTCCTTTGGCATTTATTTATAATGTTACCTCTTGTCGTCTCTTAGGCATCCATACGAATCTCCCAGCACATCTAGTTTAAATTATTGCAACCTGTGCCCTTGTCAACTGTCGGCGAGACAGCCACTGTCTTTCCATTAAGATAGCGTCCATTCACCATAGGCATTTATTATCTCCCAGCAAAGCATCTCAACACATTCGACTGTCTCCCAGTACTGGCAAACGTATGTAGAATATGATCTGCCCAATACGTTCCTGCTTTAACTTCAGAACTAACTGTCTGTATTTCTTATTTCTTAATATCACTTATGTAAATTCTACGTTCATTTCGCTATTTCAGTTTCCCTTTGTTCCCTATGACAGGGTAGCTGGCCTGCCGAATACCGCATTCACCGGGGTGATGTGGATGAAGTTGAGGCGACGTGTCAGAGCTTCCTTGATCCCAATCACACCCACTTCGTCCTCGTTGACAACGGCACTCAGCACAAGTATGGCGTCGAGATAGACTTCAGAGCCAGACTGGAAGCATATATCTCAAAGAACTACTGTATGTTATGTTCATCTTACAATAATAATAATTTATGACGCTGCCGCATAATCGTAGCAAGAAATATAATGATAGGGGAAGGTTGGGTAAAGTGGGCCCCTCGGCTAAAGTGGGCCAGTGTCATAGCGATCATTACATGCACTGCAGTCAAATGAACGGTAGTAGTGTTTGGTAGACCCGCCAGGGGACACCACTCAACGTCGTATTTGTCTGCTTGGCGCGAATTGAAAACGGTGATTTGCAAATTTGTGTTTTATGCACTTTTCTTAAAATAATTGATGTGTCTCGCAAACTCCACATTTTCGTATATAGCCATAAATGTGGTGTATATAACAGTAGTCTATATTTAGCTGAATGCGCAATTTAATTGTGACGTGAATGCACGCATTGAAACCAAAATGGCGTCCGACCAATAATTTTTGGAAGAGGCCAAAGTGGGCCCCATGGAATGATGCCAACATGCAGTTGGCTACCGAGGCTGTGCGTGGAAAAAGGGGTTCAAGCGTGCTGTTAAACAGTTTGGGGTTCCCCGCTCCACCCTGCAACGAAGATACAAGAGAGTGGGAAATGTTGCGGTTGCAGCAAAAAAGGGTCTGGGCAGATTCCGACCTGTTTTATCACCAGCGATGGAGTTAGAACTCGTTGCGTATATCAAACGTATGGAGAGCATGCCTTTTGGTTTCACCCTGTCGCAATGATTAAGCAGAAGCAAACGGCATTCAGCATAACTTCTACAGCAGGACTAGCTTAGTTGGAAAGGACTGGTGTCGTGACTTTATGGCTCGCCACAGTGACGGGATTTCTATGAGAACACCCGAACCTACATCGGCAGTTCGCGCAAGAGGATTCAACCAGGGAGCCGTCAACGCGTTCCTCGATCTACTTGAAACGGTGCTAGACGCAAAGATGTTTACCCCAGACGGTGTCTACAACGTAGACGAGACAGGAATAACTACCGTACCCAATCGACCATCTAAGAAAATCGCCAGTCGGGGATAGAAACATGTTGGTTAACTGTCATCTGCTGAGAGGGGACAACTGTTCATGGTAGACATTTGCATGAGTGCTGCTGGATCATTTATACAACGATTGTTCATCTTCCCGAGGAAGAGGGTGAAGACGAGCTGATGGACCGCTCACCCCCGCGTCAATAGCAATACCGCACGAGACAGGATGGATGCAAACCCACATATTTGTAATGTCGGCCGCCACCGATACATCGACACGAGCCCCACATTGCAATATCGGTTGTTTCGCCGGTACCCAAAATCAACCAGGCTACAGGGCGGAAAGCAACAAAGGGAGGGAAGACCTGCGTCGTTACGGACAGCCCAGACAGGGCTCGAGGCCAAAGGGAGACCGGTAACCTGCCCACAACCAAGCTCAAGCAGTTCAAAGTAGAGAGGGCATCCGAAGAAAAATAAGAAAAAGAAGGAAAATAGCGGCACTACGCCTTGTCTATACTGTTCAGAATTGTATTCCAACAGCAGAAGAGGCGAAAACTGGATACAGTGTGGGGAGTGTGCCAGTGGGCACACCGTGAGTGTGGCCAGTGGGCACAGCGTGAGTGTGCAGGGTATGAGCGTAGCGGGTTTATGTGACGATTAAGTGGCATTGCACACATTTGTGAGGGGGCCTACTTTTGCTGCCATGTTTTGTTCAATAAAAAATGTGTGTCTTTTTAAAACACTTCTGATTTTTAATATTTATTAAGATAGAGTAGCAATTGTATGCATACATGTAGTCAAGATACTTAACTGGGTAGTGTAGCACAAATTAACCTTTCTTTTTAAAACAAAATTCAAATGTAGGTCAATCGGCGCTTAAGGGGCCCACTTTATCCGACCTTCCCCTAATGATGACGTTTTATATAGCGCCGGCATCCTCATGCTCAAGGCGTACTTGGCGCATGCTCAAGGCGTACTTGACGCTTTGCTCCACCATTGGAACTAGTCACTTTACCGCCCTCTCGAGCCGTCTCCATCCATCGCGATGTTCTACCATTTTCTCGCACTCTCGACTGGTCACCTCTGACCTTTCGAGATCTCCTTAATGCTGTCTCTCCATCTTAATATCGGTCTTCCTCTTCTCCTTCTTCCACCCTCTTTCTGTATGTGTCCCGCCCATCGCAGTCTGCTCCCCACTACCGTCATCCTCCCCACTACCTTCATCCTCCCCACTACCTTCATCCTCCCCACTACCTTCATCCTCCCCACTACCTCCATCCTCCCCACTACCTTCATGTTCCCCACTACCTTCATCCTCCCCACTACCTTCATGTTCCCCACTACCTTCATCCTCCCCACTACCTTCATCCTCCCCACTACCTTCATCCTCCCCACTACCTTCATCCTTCCCACTACCTTCATCCTCCCCACTACCTTCAAGCTCCCCACTAACTTCATCCTCCCCACTACCTTCATCCTGACCACTACCTACATCCTCCCCACTACCTTCATCCTCCCCACTACCTTCATCCTCGGGTGTTTCTTCCTTCCAATCTCTTCTCTTAATTCCCCCATCTTCTTTCTGTTATTTTATTTCATTTTATTAGAACTAGCAGTAAATTGAGCGCCACATCCTACACCCTCGGGTAGTGTTTGCGAATCCACGACAAGACACACATTTATCTCCTGTGTTGGGTTTGTTTACTTCCCCTGGCATGGACACCATATTATAAGGGACCAACGTATTTTACTGTATTTTATCAATGTTGTTGCCTAAGTTTCAAAACAGCGGCAACAGCAGGCAGAGCGTCGTCTCGAAGAGATGGTGCTGATGCGCCCCGTTGTCAACTTGTCAAATTTTGGCAGCGTCCACTGTGGCTGTGAAGGCCGATTCTTGATTGGCAGTCCTTTCCGCAGCCAAAGCAGACGAAACAGGATGACAGTGGTGGTAGTGCTGCGTTTTGTTTTTGCCGCATCCTCTTCTCAGCCACATGCTGGTGTTTCTTTTCATCTGCCCTTTCAATGCCTCTGCGTGTTGCCTGACGCCAAGCAATGCGGTCTCCGGCCACTGCTTCCCAGCCTTTGGGGCTGCTTTTCCGATGCGCCTGTTTATCTCAGTGTCCAGCGAAAGGTTGTTGGAGATGTTTGACCCGAGGTCGGTGAAGTCTTTTACTACCTCCAGGGTGTAGTCATTGATCTCAACGGAGGGTACATGGCTGGCATCCCGCGCAATGACGTTCGTTTTTTTCCAGTCTGATTGTGAGTCCAAACTCTCTGCAGGCGTGTGCAAAGCGATCGACCAGCCTCTGGAGGGCCTCTCCTGAGTGGGCAGTGAGTGCTGCATCATCCGCAAACAGCATCTCCCTGACGTATACCTCTGTCACCTTTGTTTTGGCACGCAGACGTGCCAGGTTGAACAGCTTCCCATCAGATCTGGTGTGCAGGTGGATACCGTCTGAGGAAGAGTCGAAGGAATATGACAGAAGGAGGGAGAAGAAGATCCCAAACAATGTTGGAGCAAGGACACAGCCTTGCTTGACACCGCTGCAGACAGGGAAGGGCTCCGGTGTCGAACCATCGTACACAACTGTACCCTTCATGTTCTCATGGAAGGAGACCACCATGCTGCGTAGCTTGGGAGGGCAGCCGATCTTCTCAAGTAGGCGGAAGAGTCCCTTCCTGCTGACAAGATCGAAGGCCTTGGTTAAATCAATGAACACCACGTAAAGGGGCATTCCCTGTTCTCTGCACTTTTCCTGGAGCTGGCGTACTGAGAAGATCATATCAATGGTGGATCTTCCTGCTCTGAACCCGCACTGGGATTCTGGGTAGACACGTGAGGCAAGTTTCTGAAGTCTGATTAGTAGGACCCAAGCGAAGGCCTTCTCCACAATGTTCAATAATGATATGCCCCTATAGTTGTTTCAGTCACTGCGGTCGCCTTTGTTTTTGTACAAGGTGACTATTGTAGCATCCCGCATTTCTTGAGGGACTGCTCCTTCATTCCAGCGGAGACAGAGCAGTTGATGCAGGTGCTGTAGTAAGGCGGGCTTCGCACACTTGATCACTTCTGGCGGTATGCTGTTACATCCTGGTGCCTTGCCGCAGGAGAGGGAGTCAATAGCTTTGCTCAGGTCCTCGATTGTGGGCTCGTTGTCCAGCTCCTCCATCATAGGCAAGTCCCTGATGGCATTGAGAGCAGCATTAGTAACGACTGTTTCTCGGGAGTACAGTTCTGAATAATGTTCAACCCATCGCTCCATCTGTTTATCCCGGTCTGTGAGCATCTCTCCTGATGTGGATTTCAGTGGAGCCATCTTCCTTACAGTGGGACCAACGGCTTTCTTGATGCCATCGTACATGCCGCGTACGTTTCCGCAGTCGGCTGAGCTTTGGATACTCTCGCACAGTTTCAGCCAGTAGTCATTTGCACAGCGTCTCGCTGTGCGTTGTGCGATGCTCCGTGCAGATATGAGAACACACCGTGTCTTCTCGCATGAATTGTGTTTGTATGCAAGTAGGGCTTCTCGTTTGATTTCAATGACGGGTACCATAACATGTAGGTTAGCATTGAACCATTCTTGGTTTGGTATTTCTCTCTTGCCAGATGCAGTTATCGCTGCATTGTAGATGGTATTACTGAGGGTGTTCCACCTTGCGGCAATATTGACAATAATTTCAGGTACTGACAAGATTGCGACCGTGAGCGTGGTGATAGAAGGAGGACCGGGGACGATACGAACAGTACACAGAACAATCATGGAAGGAACGCCCGTTGTCATCGTAGCTGTTAGTAAACTAATTATAAATTCATGATGAGGACTAGAAAAACATGAATAGCTATGACGTATTTGCAATAGTATTCGCTGAAACATTTGGAGAAGACCAATAACAGTATAACGCGTGTCAAATTCTGACTCGTTTTCTTGAACAAAGTGTCGATGCGCCACAATTAATTTGAATATGAAACCTGACATAGCATATATGTTTTGCGTATCATAATCAATATATCTTCACGAATGTTTAATAAAAGATTTATGTGTGCCTTCCGTGGAATTGTCATCCTCTATTTTACAATCTACATAAATATTTGGAAACCCTAAGTACGGCCAACTCGGTCCAGGAGTTAAGTTTTTAGTTAATTGATGCACATTCACGCTGCAACGTAGATTATGTAACGTACAATTCGTAATCATGTCATGCAGCTTTACTCATGCAGAATGCGATAATATATAGCTTGAGTCAAAAGAAAAGCAAATTATTTCTTGTTTTGTTCAGGGTTCTGGTCGTGCCGCTGACATCCTTGCCTGGACATATGCTGAGTCAGAGGACAGGTCTAAGTATGAGTAAGTAGAACACGTGACGTGTCTTCATATGTCAGTAAGGACTTTGTATATGTTCAATGCATACGTACAGTGTAATGTGATAGCAGTAGATGAGTACGTGTGGCTTACACAAAGAAATAACGAATGTATGGGAACAGTGCTAGTCATTGTTTAGTCCCAATTATTGAACATGTCGTGCTTGTTTTGTCAATGTTTTCAATGTGACAATTTACACTACTAAAAACTGCAAAATACGAACATATTTGTTTCGAAAAATGTCGATTTTTATTCAAGGTATGACAAAATCATTATGTTAATTACAGCTAATGTCATGTGCAATTCAACTCTCACACGACATTGAATACGAATATATAAAAGGAGTTTTCACGAGACAACATCCACTTTATAATTGTATTTATAGTTTTATCCACGGTTTACATGTTATTGTTTTGTAAATATACAAAGTAATAATGTTTTGTAGTTTATGGATATGTAGCTGATGTCAAGTCTGTACCTACAAAGCAAACATTCTGTGGCTGTGAATATTGATGATGCTATTCACCAGGTGCGTGAAAGAAAGCGTGAAGAAAATGATCCAGGAAAACTTTCCTGCCGAGAAACCTGAAGATCAAGAGTGGTTGCTGTCGAAGGTGATAGAGTGTTGTCAGAGAAAGCGAGATTACATGACTGTTGTTAAGTTGGATACGTCTAACCCATCCACGGAAATTGACATCCAAATTCTACAGGCTCTTCTGAAAGGTTCGTGATGCTCTGCGCTTTGTTGACATATTGTTTTATTATATTGATTCCAGATTGTTATTAGCTTTCTGAAGATCAAAGTAGACACTATCCACTGGAGACCCATCATCTACCCACTTTATAATTTCTTCAAAAAGCGTAAGAGATTGACCAGACATGCCCCAGCTTTTAGTTTCCCATGTTGGGATTGATTAGTTGCAAATGATATACTAATTTGCTTTACAATTTCCTTAAGCAGTTTTGGTGGTATCCCATTCGCTCCATGTGATTTATTATCTTTCATCTTCTTTTTGTGCGTATCTGAGGCCATTGTCATATAACGACGGTTTCACTATCAAATAAGACACTGCTACGCACTGTTAGTTGTCTCTTCTGTGTAGGACGATTTACAGTTATCATCAAAAGTTTGTATTTGCATATTTAGTTGTTTCCGTGAAAAAACCGTGGTAAATCTGTTTAGTTGGAAAAGAATTTAAAAATCAGCTGGAACTGGCGTTGACATTGGATTGTGTTGACATTGCTAAGGATATGATGCTCAATGACGACGCCAAGTGGCAGGTAAGTAACTAACACCACCCACTGGTCTATGTAACATCTGACATCATTGCTTCTCAAAGATGCTATGAGATAATTACTGTCTTTATTGTTGCGTACAAAAGATGGTTTAATTTTTGAAATGAAACCCTCTTTTATACATAACAAACCGTCTTCACAGAACGACAGAATTGTGGCCACTGAGAGTTAGCGTATTAGTTCTATGTAACATAAATATATAAGACATAGGCCTACACGTAATATCATTGCAAATATGTATACTAATATAAGTAGTATATTAATATTTATTTTGTTCATTAACAGTTTTGAAAATGTGTTTTTCACAACGATATTTTTTATGTTTGTATATATACGTGCATGTACGTATGCATGCATTATATATATATATATATATATATATATATATATATATATATATATATATATATATATATATATATATATATATATTTACATAGAATATATATATATATATATATATATATATATATATATATATATATTTACATAGTACATATATATATACATATATACACACACACATATATATATATATATATATTTATTTTATTTAAATTTGTTTCACATGGAATGTAGATGAAAACTGTTCAGAAGCTCTTGAAGAATGCCATATTGAACAACAGAGTCGATTTCGTCAAACTCTTCATAGAATATATCGATTTCCACGAGTTTCTAAAAACTGAGAAGGTGAATGTCTATTAAAAAATATTTACTACAAACTTGCCGAAATACACGCACGCACGCTCGCTCGCTCGCACGCACGCACGCACGCTCGCACGCACGAACGACCGACCGACCGGGGTGATACATGCACGTTTGGTCGATTGGTAGCAAAGAATGGGTATTCTGGACTCGTACGTTTGTACGTGATTGTGTTGCGTTGTTTGTTGACTACAATATAATACAATGTTTATTTTGGCCCATAATTACATACAGTAGATGCGATTATTTGAAAACAAAATGTATTTTTAATATGGGCCAGTGAGACTCCCACTAAGAGCTTGCGTCGTCGGTAGCATAGGAGCCACCCTGATATTCAAAATATAACCTCAACATTATGAATTGGTTGTTTGCATCAATACACGATAATGCAATGATATGTGTGCAGTGGAACAAGGGCGTCCAGCAGGGGCTGAAAGAGTTGCTCGGGCAGGACTCGTCAAAGGCGATCGCCAACATAAAGGATAGCGACAGTAACGGGCAGATCTTTTTGCTCTTTCTCCGGGCCATTCTACAACGACACTTTGATCTTGCCGAAGTCTTCTGGAAGCAGGGAAAGGTGGTTATGAAATACGTTATTAATTGACAGTATTATTGAGCGAATACGGCGTCAGCATCAGATTGGTAACCGTCTCTCTCGCCGCCGAAGGTCGGCGAGTAAATTATTTTAACGCCATTTGATACACGTAATAGTTTACACATGTCATGTAATAGAACATTGATGAATTGTTCATATTCGTATTGCCTTGCTATTGGCCGTCGGGCAGCCGAGGCCGCAGCCCCTCGGGCAGCCGAGGCCGCAGTCCCTCGGGCAGCCGAGGCCGCAGCCCCTCGGGCAGCCGAGGCCGCAGTCCCTCGGGCAGCCGAGGCCGCAGCCCCTCGGGCAGCCGAGGCCGCAGCCCCTCGGGCAGCCGAGGCCGCAGTCCCTCGGGCAGCCGAGGCCGCAGCCCCTCGGGCAGCCGAGGCCGCAGCCCCTCGGGCAGCCGAGGCCGCAGTCCCTCGGGCAGCCGAGGCCGCAGCCCCTCGGGCAGCCGAGGCCGCAGCCCCTCGGGCAGCCGAGGCCGCAGTCCCTCGAGCCGCCGAGGCCGCAGCCCCTCGGGCAGCCGAGGCCGCAGCCCCTCGGGCAGCCGAGGCCGCAGTCCCTCGGGCAGCCGAGGCCGCAGCCCCTCGGGCAGCCGAGGCCGCAGTCCCTCGGGCAGCCGAGGCCGCAGCCCCTCGGGCCAATACGGTTTGAGGCCAATACGAGAGCAATACGAAAATGAACAGTTAATAACATATAATACGATCTCCACGAACACCACCAACACCACTACCAACACCACAAACACCAACACCACAACACTATCACCACTACAATTACAAAACCATTACGAACACAACCACTAGCACCACCACGAATACCACCACCAACGTCACCTACATTATATCGTGTATTTCATCCGCGGTTAAATTAATAAAGAATTGGCGATATGTGCAATGGTCCTGCAGTGCCTTCCTCGTCCGACTAATCACAAACGTTTGAACTAATATTAAAACGCATTACACAATGATTAGGACAGGATTGCTACAGCATTGCTAGCACGGAAACTTCTGAAGGCAATGGCTGGGCGGGAGAGAGACCTCACACAACATACAGAGCTGTTGAAGTACATGGAGTGAGTAGCATTTGTCTCTCTCACAGGCAATCTCGCTGAACATACCAACATATCGTTTCTCTATACTGTATACAACGGATGATTCTCCTAATGTATTAAAAGGAACGAAAACTACGATTGCTTTAAATCATATTACATTACACCTTGTAGTATATTTCCATTTCCACAATACCGAAAAATTCATTAGAATTCAATTAATTAATAGTTCCAAATAATACTCTGTTCTACCGGCCTGTCTCGATTATGTATACTCGCAAAAATGCTCGTCCCCAGGACGGGATAACTTGGTAGTTCATACGTGACAGTCATGGTTGCAATGTTTACCAAATGCCTCAGGCCAATATGCCATCAATACGCTCGAGATTGGGAACGTCAAACGTATTACCAGAAACAACCGCGTCACGCACGTGATGCAACACTCGTAGCATGTTCGAAATGTTGAAGGTCGCGTGAAATTAGACCCACGGATTTGTATTGGCCCTCGGTCTGCGACCTCTGGCCAATACGTGGATGCCACTCTACTATAATTAATATAAACCGCTCAGATGGCGCTACGTACTCTCAAACGGTTTACGTACCGAATTATTCGCCTCGCGCGCGCGCATGGTTTCTGCGATTGTTGAAAGTTAGCGTTTTACGTAGCGAACATTTGATTTACCATAAAGCCACATAGAACCCTTGATATACGGGGTAAACAATAAAGGCGTTAAGTTTCATTCGTGGGGTCGCAAATTAATCCCTGAACGTTTGGCGCCCGAGGTGCAAGCCGTCTAGGAGGAAAACGTGAACAAACATACAAACATACACTAGCTCGATTATAGTTAGATTTCCCCGCGTTTATCGTCAAGTTTTGACGTGACGTCACTTATGACAAGGAAGTGCTACGAGGCTGGGACTTTCCATTTATTCACCGTACCGTTGACAGCAATAGCAGTTTAGAAGCGAATGTCAGAATGGTTTATTATGCGGCATTCGTTTGTAATGCAAATAGTAGTGAGAATATAGTAACTTGTATTTAGCTTAGGTTCTCTAAGGAGCCAACTTTGTAAAAAAAAAGCAAACATCAAGCCGACGAAGCACAGCCGGCTTTGCTCGCTTCTAGAAAACGGTCCGCCTAGGATCGAAGCCAGCTGTTAGCGCGGATACAGGTGATATCGACTCAAGGTGAATTCGGACAGCATTCTTTGGAGAGTTCGGCCCGCAAATCTGGTGATCAGCCTCGGAGCACAACATACATAGTGATCTCGACCCAACCGATTGTGTACTTACTGTGTGTCTTACTGTGAATAAAGCATAATGTTTATTCTTTCATTTGTTAATTGATTTAGTTCCATATTTACCCGAAATTGTTACTTTGTAAACGCTTTTACAGCATTTACTTCCTTTCGCACAAAATACGGCGCTATATATTTTTTCCATTTTAACTCGCAGTCAGCGAGACGATCATATTTCCATGCGTTTCCCCTCACCAGGGGAAATTCTCCCAATATTTTGTTTATTAAATCAAATCAGGGCAATGACAACGATAAACGATAATTGTATTGTGAATACAACGAGCCACCGAAGTCACCAACACCCGTCAGCGCTACTCCTGCTATTGCGATGTTTATTTTCTGACCTAACCATGGAAACGACCACCTAGAGCCGCCAAACTTCTCCTCATATATTTATCATACATACACAAACGTTGCGTGGTCAAACTCTAACTTCCAACAAACTCTAACAAATTACACATACAAAAGCTAACTATATCTACTAGGTCTACTCCTAGCTCCGCGAAGCTAGGCGTATGAGATGACAAGTGTTTGTTTATTTTTATCTTTATGGAAGTAAGAGTAATGTCTGACCACGTCACATGTGTATGAAAGATATACGAGGAGAAGTTTGGCAGCTCTATGTGGTCGTTTTCATGGTTCGGTCAGAAAGGAAACAAGATCGAATCAAAGGCTATTGGCGTCGCTAAACTGCTCCGAAAGATCCACATTCAAAGATGATTCTGCAATATCACTTGTCGCTAGCGGCTCGAAATCTTTGCATTATACTTTTTATTCTGGAAAATTTACATCGCCATCGCTCGTCGTAGTAACGCGAGTGAAATAAAACTGAAGCATTGCAAAGAAGTCACTGACTGAATGTAAACTCAAGTCGCTCATGTGACGTCACAAAACCACGTGATCGTACATTTTATTAACTTCGCGCGCTTTGCGAGTTAGACGCATTAAACATATAATTTAAATGTTCTAATGCTTTATTTTGGCATGTAGTATATACAATATTAAACTTTGCACACCGAAAAAGCATTTTAGCTAGTGCCTTGTTGTTATTCCCTTTAAAACACCTATTTACAAATGTCATTTACGGCTGCAGTGATCATGATGTAGACCTTTATTAAAACACTAATTCGTATTAAAATACTATTTCATAAAACATATTTTATGAAAAACGTTCACATAAATTCTGAATTCCTTTGTCCGGCGTTATATCGAAGCGTCTTATGTCGTACACATTCGTCGATTTTTTTAGTGCGAAATGTCTGTCTAGTTTCCACATGTGCATGCATTATATATATATATATATATATATATATATATATATATATATATATATATATATATATATATATATATATATATATATATATATATATATATATATATATATATATATATATATATATATATATATATATATATATATATAATGCATGCACATGTGGAAACTGGACAGACATTTCGCATTACGAAAAATCGACGTTTTAGCTTATCTTTGCTTAGTATATTTTTTTAAAATGAAGTTTAAGCCTTTTTTATACGTTTAATTTTATTACGCATTTTAGTACATTTAATCATTGTAAACACCCTTGAACAGAGTTGTTCTCTGGATATGAGTGTAAAAATAAACTGCATTATTATTATTTGTCAGTATTACCAATGTGATATGCAAAACATCCATAACATTTCTTTAACATCTAACAACATTAGATGCCCCGATGTATGATGATATCGCTGTGGCATCTACACAAGACGTTTCTTTTTGTAGTTACTGTGAGAGTCTGGCAGTAGGCGCGCTGACAGAATGCTACAACGAGGATGAGAGGAAGGCACAATTGCTACTCACCCGGACAATGCCCAATTTTGTCAACAAAACTCCCCTGAAGCTAGCAATGGAGGCAGACAGCAAGGTGTTCATCGCGCATGTCGCCTGCCAATCTGTGTTCGACAGAATATGGATGGGCAAGATGGCAGCAGGACATCACCCAGTTCTGGTCAGTACACGTTGTCCTATTGGTAAATATATAATACTTTATTCAGCCAAATACAAAATACAGTGGAATCAACTGTTGCTCTCTTCTTCCTCCCTTAAGTCCGAGATGAGGCTGGCATCGATACCGGTCGTTGATTGTTGTTTTTCTTCTCCTTCGTCACTGTTCCCGTTTCACTGTCGTCTCCATTACCCTCCTACGCTCTCCCTACACCCCGCGCCTGTTCCCCAGTCACTTCCCATCTCTCAACAGACGGTGAAACTGAAGTGTCGACATTACAATAAGTTTCAAGCTATGCACAATAAATGTTATATCAACAGGTGAAACATATTTAGGCAGCAAATAGCTCGTAACAATATAGAAATAACATATTTTTATTTGCTTAGTCATGCAATCAGTCATATACGTGCGTGTGTGTGTAGTATGTATGCACACATACTTATATAGTTATGCTAAACTTCAAAATCCTAGAAAATGAGGAAATCGAAGAGTACATGGTATGATTAATATATGGTGTTTAACACTGAGTACAGAAGCGTACTATGGCTGTTGTACTAGCGATGAAATTAAATCCACGCTTCCTTTCTAGCTGGGCGTCTGTCTGCTTCTATCAGCACTAATTGTTCCCAAGTTGATAACATTCCGAGAAGATGCGTGGGAGCAAACTGATGGCAGCAGTGACGTGCCGACAACCAACACGGTAAGCGGTGTGGCTGGAGAAAACAGGCATAA
Source organism: Lamellibrachia satsuma (assembly GCA_033239005.1). Classification (NCBI taxonomy): domain Eukaryota; kingdom Metazoa; phylum Annelida; class Polychaeta; order Sabellida; family Siboglinidae; genus Lamellibrachia; species Lamellibrachia satsuma. The sequence goes on along the minus strand of BSQZ01000021.1, from coordinate 2,545,963 downwards.
CATAATCACTGAAAACAATTTTAAAATTATTACTAAGTTAATATATATTGCCCCCAAGAGATGCGCGGAAGACCTCACGTCATGTCGACACAGGTCACTGAAAACGTCATTTTATATCAGACTAACTGAGTTGCCCGGCGTTATCCCAAACATGATTGGGATGTGCGGGAACAGACAGACAGCCAGGCAGCCATACATACAGAGTCACATACTATTTTATATTAAAGTTATCGTGGCCATCATCAATCATCAGTTAGAGTGATTGGTAAGAACACTGCATGTCTGCAACAAAGGCTCCCAAAAGTGGTCGTGTTGTGGGAAAGTGGGAGTTTTGTACAGAGGGAGGGAATGCTATCAGATCTAACTTTCATTTTTGGCCTAACAAACTGGAGTCAGCACAAGAGTAAAGCCGAAATAACCAGCTAAGCTATCACACATTTACCAAATGTGGCAACGGGTACACACCCAGACCACTCAAGGCAATATGGCGCAAAACATCGACAGAATAAATGAGGGTGTCTTGCTCGGGAGATGTCGGGTTTCTGTTTTCGTTCAACTATATGTGACCTCTAGCAGGTTAATCGTGTGCCTATGCCAAACAAATGTTGTATGCACGTTGATGAATTAATTAACAATGAGGTTATATTTTACAGACTGCCAACTCTGTCGTCAACGGCAGGCAAATAGGGTGAGTTGGTCAAATAATTAAGCACGTTTCACATTACATTAGTGCAGAAACCTTCACGCACTCACGCACGCACGCATGCACGCGCGCGCACGCACGCACGCACGCACGCACGCACACACACACACACACACACGCACACACACATAGTTGTATGATTTTATTTCGATGTCGCTATTGTATTATCTACAGTTGTCTTGCGAAGCTTCGTCTCGTTCGTTTACTTATTTGGCAAATGTTACAGTGAAACACTAGACATTTAGTGAGATTACGGATATGTTGATTAACTCGAACTCGAGCATTTTGTCATTTTAATGGGCCTTCAGATACACCACTAATGTGTCAGTCTTATTATAGTATTTATGATTTATGTTGTGCCGTTCCAGGACTGCTTACTGTAATACCGAGGAAGACACAGAACATTACAAATTTCGTGAAGGCACATACTGCGAGAAACTGGTTGCGTTCTTTCACGCTCCTGTTATCGTCTTTTCTTGTAACACTGTAAGTAGAGATTGTTTGAACATAGTTAAACCGAAACAAAGTCATAGTTTTGGGGCTATGCACATAACATAGTTAATAAAGACTAACTTGTGCAACTAAAATCTAGAAAATCACGCCAGTTATTTACTCAGAATGTGTTCTAAAAGTGGGATATTTGATTAATCCTCTTTTTAACTGGGGTTTGACATGTAAGTTTTCGAATCGGTTCAACAACTGTGGCGCCGGCCAAATCAACACTCGACTCGAATTTTGTTGAGTTGCGGACCAGCGGACCAGCGGACATTGCACGACTGATCCATTTTAAGTTAAATAAAACACGATTCGCAACAAGCTTAGCAATGTACGCCAAGCAGTACTCGTAAGATTTCCTCACGTTACTTGGCATCAAAACCGTCCAGTTATATGCAGTCAAGGCCGTCCAGTCTTGCATATATGACATGGCAGAAAGGGTGTTTGAATTGTATATGTTGATCTGGCTTCGGGAATTATTGTTGTTCAAACTCTTCTTAAATATGAGCAGCAATAAAAAGCCGGTTCCATGTTGCTTCATAGGTGTCGTTTCTGGGATTCATTGGACTCTTCAGCTTCATCTTACTGACAAGCTTCCACCCTGTGGTCTCAATTGAAGAATACGTTCTTGTCTTCTGGGTTGGCACATTGATATTGGAGGAAATCCGACAGGTGAGATCCACACGAACGTTCCATTTCCCTTCCCTGACATTATATATAGTTGCATCCAAGAATGTTTTCAAGAAACATTTTGACGATAAATGTGTCATCCACGATTACATTATACTATGATGCTACGTTATATTGATAGAGAGATAGAAATACAACGTGTTACTGTAATCTTTTTTCTGGATGTTTCCCATTGCTTATTGGACAAATATCGTGTTCGTATGGGATTATTTAACAAGTGAGCTAGTATACATTTAAAATAAATTCCCATATATATCCAGTTTCAGTTCAATGTGTGATTGCAGCTGCATATGGTAATATAATTATATGGTTGATTATGAGAAATATCACGAATAACGAAAATAGCTAACTCTATATCCTAATAAAGCAACAGTTATGCATAATTTAGAAAAATGTGTACAATCCAGGCCATATCACAGGAAGGAGAAATATGCACAGGAAAGAGTGCAGTGGAGAACAACTGAACTGATTCCAGAACTAAGAGACTTTAGCTATAAAAAACCCACCTAAATAAATGTGGTTTAACAACACTAGAGAATAGGAGATTAAGAGGAGATCAAATTATTTGTTTAAACTATTGCATGGTTGTGAAAATATTTATAAAATATTTTTTTCAATGAAGGAAGATAGACGAATGAACGGAACACGTTATCTGCTGATTGTGCAAACGCTAGCAGCTTGAATATGTGTAAAAACAGAATTGATACATATCTGAGAATGGCGGGTTACACAAAGATGATAAATCGTTGGACTGTCCATAAACCAATGGTTTCCTTGTCCACTTGACATCTGGTGTTTGGACTCTCCATAAGCCAAAGGTTTCCTTGTCCACTTGACATCTGATGTTTTGCTTTGGATGGTAATCTTGTTTAATCTTTCCAGAAAGACAATTCCGTAACACCACAATTACTACTATTCCTGGTTCGTACAACACATCTAACACGTGGACTTGTCTTCATTGTTCATCGTGTGTTATGAGAATAACGGTCTGTTATCCAGGCATATAGCATGGGCTTATGTCAGTACTGCAAAGACAATGGGAGCAGACATGACATGGTCACTATGGCGGCTTTTGTCGTTGGTTACGTTTTCCGCTTCCTGCCGACCACCAGGTGTCACTGGTGTCTCGAAGTAGCCCGGATTATCCTTGCTCTGGATTTGATGCTGTTCTACCTACGCATGTTGCATATCTTCTCGATTCATCGGAAACTCGGGCCAATACTTGTCATGATTAGGCATATGGTAAGTCGTTATAATAAAAGCAAGACAACGACACCATATATTTATCAGATCACCTTACTGTTGTTATTGGATTGTGTCTCCATGTCGGTCCAAGACTTCAGACCGACAAAAAAGTAATTTAAACAACCTTTGAGATGATCTCGCAAATTCTGATCTGTTGATACAACTTAAATCTACGCTATGCGAATTTATTAATCAATACCATGAAACATTAAGTAAACGTCTTGAGAACCATACCACAAAACAAATAAAAACTGCGCAAGGTCGCCCTCCACCACCATGGATGGCACTAGACCTAGTTCTAGCAAAACGTTGTCATCGAAACAGTGTGGAATTTGACATGATTTCAAACAAGCTCTTGTAATTCCTAAATAATTACTGTCCTCTTGATCTCAGTTTTCTTCAAAGGTATTTAAAAGGTTGTTGCTATTCGCATTCATGAACACGGTTATAAAAAGCATTTATCACAAAATATACAGTCGACACATAAACAATTGTTCTCCACCGAAGCGGTTCTTCTCAAGATACACAATGACATAGTCTACAACCTGGACAATAGCAAACTTACGGCACTCAGCTTACTAGGTACTGTTCACTACCTAGGTGTTGTCTTTAACAGTACTCTCAGTTTCCGCTAGTATATTTCTCAAGTGTGCATATCATGTTTCTACAATGTACGTGAACTGCATCGAATTCGGCTACTAACAAAGCCTTGACTATTGCAACACACAGCAAATCAACATTGCTATACTACATAGATTAACTCCAATGTATACCACATTGTCTTACACATGTTGTACCCAGGGCGCCTCGTTTCTCACCAATACTACACCTACTGAAGCAGTGACACTGACATCCTGTTACTCATCAAATCAGATTTAAATTGTCCTTTGTTACATATAATTTGGCTAGTGCCCTGCTTCTTTCAAATTTGCCGAGGCAGCTCACATCATCTAACAACATCTGAAAACATATTTATTCAAAATTGTGATTCCAGCCTAAATCGTTGGCTGTCGATTCTGACTTGTTACGTCTCTCAGCTGTTTTTCCTGATGATTTAAGCGCTGTATAAGTTTATTATTATTATAATTATATATGTTCTTCCTCAACGTTCCCTTTATAAAGAGCTCAGGCCGATTTTCTAGCATAGCTGCTGCAAGTGTTTTAATCGCGACCTTTCTCCTCCTATGTTTTCATATAACCCTCGTAGCGCGCAACATACAAACGACATGTTGTCTGTCTCACCACTTCACCACCTCCTGTCTTTTTGATAGTCGGCCTGCCAGCCTCCTTCCACACCCTACGTAGTCTCCAATAATAGCATGCTCTGCTTTTTCTGTAAACATAAATGTACTGACAAATATATATATATATATATATATATATATATATATATACACACATATATATATATATATATATATATATATATATATATATATATATATATATATATATATATATATATATATATATATATATATATATATATATATATATATATATATATATATATATATACAAAACATACAACTGTCGGTTATTGTTGTTTTAGATGGTGGACATGGCGTACTTCATTATCATTCTGATGGTGTTTGTGACAGCATATGGGGTCACTTTGCAAGTGATCCTCTATCCGAATTCTCCTCTTCAGTTCTCTCTCATTGATGATATATTCAAGAAAGCATATTTCCAGATATATGGAGAACTCTTCCTCGATGAACTGGAAGGTCAGTTGTTCTTTAACTGAAGAACGTATGTTGTTATGTTGAGAATGAATATGTATGTGTTACAACCTCACAATTCAAGTTCCAAAACAGAAATCGGACGGTAATTATTAGAGACAGTGGAATCGTCGGTTTTTTTTATTTTATAACTTTAGCCATTTTTTATTTGTTTGGAAATATACCAGTTGCTATTGATTAATGATTAAGTGACCACTTCACTAATTTCAGTGTTTATTGGCTTCGATATTTATATTGATACACACAGCTAGAAATTGGATGTAAATGATCAATTATGCAAACAGTTTTACTTTTCTATATATTGACGTAAATTTGAAAGTCTGTAAATTTCAAGATTGATCTCCAGTATTGGTTATTTGTATATGTATTTATTGGAAATTATTATTACCAATTACCATTTTTCAGAATAATATATTTACTCATGAATCACATTTAATATTATACTTATTTCTTTTAAAATTGGATTGATAATTGTATCTGTTTTGCCAGGTGACTATTCTGTTACGAATTGTAATAGGCCTACATGTTGGCTAATTTCTGTTGAGAGTTACATATTCTGTTGCATTTATTCTTAAGTACAATTTATCTTTTAATTTCATTTATCTAAATATTCGACTTTAAGTTATTGTTGTTAATAATAAGAACAATGATGAGTCAGTGTGCATACACGCAATTCTGGCATTTGAATAAAGCCCTACTTTCTAGAACTGTGTGTAAATAACAAATGTGTTAACACGCGTGGCGTATTCAGTTGTCAAACGTGTTATGTCGACTCCGCCAGGCAATGACAAGTATGTTGACTACGATAATGCACTTGTCATGTGCCGGATTAACAGGAACGTTGACGTGTGAGGCAACTCCAACAGCCAACAGCACTTTGCCGAGATGCCCTGAGAACACGCTCTTTGTTCCAAAGACCCTGTTGGCATTTTACATTCTCTTTACAAATGTTCTGATGCTCAATCTTCTCATTGCTATGTTCAGGTGAGTGACATAAGACTTCAGATGTTATGTCGAGTAATTATTCTAATAACTAACCTACTACATTCTGTAAAACAAAACTACACGAAATAACAATACCAGTATTCTTACAGGCATCAAACGTAGTTTCATGAAACAGAATACGGAATCAACTTACACGCTGATGTAGTTCCCATATGCTTATTTTCACCTAATTTCACTAAGACCAAACAGTAATTGTTTTGAAAAATAAATCCCCAAAGTAATAAGAGTATTTATTTGTTGTACTGCAGTTATACTTTCAATAAGATCGAGACAAACACAGATGAACACTGGTCCTTCGAGCAGTACTTCCTCATCAAGGAGTACCATGACCGACCACCTGTGCCTCCGCCCTTCATTATTCTCAATCAAATCTACCGGCTGTTTCGATGTTTATGCAACAAATGTGACCCTAAGAAAGTGGAAAATAACTTCGGTAAGTACTTATACCTTGAATCATAGGGTTTGGGGCAGGCAGCCTTCTAGCTCATATATAGCCCCCCATCAGTGGCTATGGCAGTAATTGCTATATTTTGTTTTGAAATTGTTTACTATTAGTGCATTGACACAATCGCTTGGTAAGGTACCATACCAAGCGATTGTTTCTTGCTTCATAATAAAGTGAATATCTATGTTTTGTTTATGCGACCATGAAATTGACTGTTTTGAAAAAAAATCAAATTGGTGTTCCAAGCTCTGCTACACAATTTACATATACGCTACAGACCCGATTAAGTATTGCCAAAATACATTGTAATATATGGAACTAAAAATTTAATACTAAACGCCTGTAAAGAATTGAAGTTGATTATAGCGATCTGACGTTGATACACAAATGAAATTCAACCAATTTGCTACGTTTGTCACGACGTGGAAACCTGACTTTGCTACAACTTTACAATCCAACTAGTTTTCAACATTGCTACGACGTTGATGCCGGACATCGATAAAACGTAGAAACCAGACGTTGATGCAACTTTCAAATCCAACTAGTTTTCAACGTGTTCATGACGTTGAAACCAGACGTCGATACAATGTGGAAACCTCACGTTGATGCAACTTTCAAATCCAACTAGTTTTCAACGTTGTCACGACGTTGAAAACAGACGTCGACACAATGTGGAAACATGACGTTGATACAACTGTCAAATCCAACTAGTTTTCAACGTTGCTACAACGTTGAAACCTGACGTTGATACGTCGATGAAATCGTAGTTACATCGTGGAAACATGACGTAGATACAACTTTCAAATCCAACTAGTTTCCGACATCGCCAAAACGTGGAACCTGACGTTGAAACAACGTGTTTTCAACGTCATTTTGCCTGCTGGGGTATTCCATGGCTTGATTACTCGCTGTGAAAAGAACTTGTGGCGTGCATCTAGGCGGCTGTGGTGTCGAACTATTGATTTGTTGTCTTCCTGGACGGGGGGTATGGATTAGCTCGAATATTCTCTTGGTGTCTATGTCAGTAAATCCATTAATAATCTTGAAAACTTCAATAATATCAGCCCTTTTCCTCCTATCTTGTAGAGACAGGAGACCACAATTTCGCAATCTTAGATAATATGGGAGCTTAGAGATTCCAGTGATCATCTTAGTGGCCCTCCTCTTGACACTTTCTAATTTGTCTATATCTTTCTGAAGATGTGGGTACCATGCCTGTTGGCAGTTTTCGATGATGGGTCGGACCAAGGTGATGTATACGGTTTTGTTGTTTTTCATGTTTTTGTCTGTGTAGGCCCTACGAATTATCCCTAGTAGTCTACTTGCTTTCTTGATTACGTAGTTTACTTGCTCCTTTACTTTCAGTGATTTATGAACGTGTACACCTGTGTCTTTCTCCATATATATCGATTCTATGCGTCTCCCATAAAATAGTCATAGTTCGGGTTGTTGTATCCAATGTGCAGGTATATGTATTTAGTGAAGTTGAACAATAGCTGCCAAGCTTGACTCCATTTATACATAGAATGGAGGTCTTCCTGGAGAGTGAAAGTATATTCAACTTCAGGAACTTGCCTCAACGTGTTTATATCATCAGCAAACTTTAACAGGGAGTTTACTTCAGACGAGTCAATGTCGTTTATAAAGATAACAAATAACACTAGGCCGAGTACTGATCCCTGTGGCACACCACTGATCACTGTTTGCCAGTCTGACTCCACACCACTTACGCACACTCATTGTCTTCTATCTGTTAGCCAAATTTCTATCCATCTGTTGGTCTTGCCCGTAATGCCATGAGCGGTTTTTGAGATGAGTCTGCGATGAGGGACTCAAATGCTTTATTGAAACCCAAGTAGATCACGTCGACTGTATATCCTTTGTCAATATAAGAAGTCACTTCTTCTAGAAGTGTTAGCAGATTACTAAGACAGCTTTTTGGTCGAAATCCATGTTGTGAATCTAGAATCAGCTTGTGTTGTTTGAGATGTTCAGATATGGATTCCAGAATGAAGAACTCCATCACCTTGCATACTTGTGAGGTTAAACTAACTGGCCGGTAGTTTCCAGGCTTGGAATGGTGTCCTTTCTTGTAAATTATAATGACATTTGCATCAAGCCAGTCTTGTGGTACCTGCCCACTTTGAAAGCTCTTTGTAAACAATGCATTCAATGGCTCGGCTAGTTCTTTGTAAACAATGCATTCAATGGCCCGGCTAGTTCTTTGTAAACAATGCATTCAATGGCCCGGCTAGTTCTTTGTAAACAATGCATTCAGTGGTCCGTGTAGTTCTTTGTAAACAATGCATTCAATGGCCCGGCTAGTTCTTTGTAAACAATGCATTCAGTGGCCCGGCTAGTTCTTTGTAAACAACGCATTCAGTGGCCCGGCTAGTTCTTTGTAAACAATGCATTCAGTGGCCCGGCTAGTTCTTTGTAAACAATGCATTCAATGGCCAGGCTAGTTCTTTGTAAACAATGCATTCAGTGGCCCGGCTAGTTCTTTGTAAACAATGCATCCAGTGGCCCGGCTAGTTCTTTGTAAACAGTGCGTTCAGTGGCCCGGCTAGTTCTTCAGCACATCTGTTTAGCACAATTGGGAAAATCTGATCTGTTCCCGGAGATTTGGATGTATTTAGCTTCTTTAATTTATTGAATATTCTCGACTCCTCAAAAGTTATACTATTTAATTCCTCTTTACTACTTCCTTGAAACATCCTAACCGGGTCTGGAATTCTGTCTAGATTCTCCTGAGTGAACTGTGTCACGAAATTATTGTTAAATGTTGTTGCCGTCTTGAGGTTATCATTAATAACTACGTTACCTTGTTCATCTTCAATTGGTAATACCGTTTCTTTCACTTTTAGTTGTGATCCAACATACTTGTAGAACAACTTGTAGAACAACTTGTAGAACAACTTTGGATCTTGTTTGATATTTTCCCCTCAATTTTCCTCTTTGCTTGACGGACCAGTCTTGATGATTTGCGATCTGCTCTCTTGAACTGTGTATAGTCTTGGTGGATCTTTTTCTCTTTATATATGTTCCACCATCTCAGCCTGTTTTTCCTCCTAGCTCTGTAGATCTCATAGTGGCTTGTTGCTTCTCTTTCTCCTGACTTTCTTTGATACAAACTTACTCACTGCCTCCTCTGTCGAAGTTGAACTCTACTATGTTGTGATCGCTTGAGCCAAATGGTTATGTTACATGCACATTTCTCTCTAAGTTTGGAGTTGTTGTCAGAACAAGATCTAGCACATTTCCATGTCTTGTAGCTGTTTCTACAGGTTGAATCAAGCCAAGGTCCTGTGTCAAGTCTAACAATGACTGTCCTTCTGCTGTTACTTCAAGTTCATTCCTGTTTATAGTGTTGTGATTGAAATCTCCATGTAACATTACATGACGTTCTGCTGCATGCCTTGATTATGTTGGAATAAAGTACTACACATGTTCGTTATAATAACAATGATAATAATGCGCCTATTTCCTCGGGAACCTGATCTCAGACACCGTGGATATAGCAACAGCAATCACCCACCATTACCGAGGTACTTGCGTTTCGCCTCCGAGACATCGGAACTGAAATGAAACAATTACCACTTAGATCGCGAAAGGGACTTCACATACGTGTTCACTGCCACTGTTCGCTCAGCAGTAGGAACATATACGTAGAGCACGTCTCTGTGGGTTTAGACGTCAGATGTCATAATGCTTGCTACTTGTAAGAGTCAATTCACTACTGTTGCATGTATGGGATGTGTTTTAGCGATGACATATCCAGAACCTCTCGACAGAGAACTGACTGTGTGGGAAAACATCAACGTGGGTGAATATGTGCGCCAGACGCAGATAAAGAGACAGCAGTCCCTTGACAGCAGGGTCAAAGAAACACAAGACAGGTGAACATTAAACCACAGTTACATAATTAACTAATGCAAGGTGAACAAGAACGTTGTGTAGCCTAACAAAACTATCCATAGTCCATGGTGACAACAGGACACATCAGGGGATGGTGGTCAACTGAGCTCAGACTACTTATTGTCATTGTGTATGATCGTATTGTTGTGTGGCGCGGTGGCGTGGCGGTTAGAACATCGGACTCTCAGCCGAGAGAATCCGAGTTCGAATCATTTTGCTGCCGTTTCGAAGCTTAGGCAATTTCGTTCACACAACGTTGCCATATTACGCCTAGCTGTATAAATGAGTACCTGGCTACAAACAGAGGTGGATAAGCGCAGTAATTGCAGCGTGGCTGAAAGCTTCCCAAAGAAGTCGAGATGGCCTTGGTAAGAACAGGTCTACCGGAGGGTGAATTGTGAAGCACTTTGAGCGGACCCAAGGACTGGATACCACGATAAATATGAATGTACTTACTTACTTGACATACTTACTTACTTATGAACGTACCGCTACCTCTTTACTTTGTTCTTGTAGTCATCATTATGATGATAACATCGCTTTTTTGTAAGCGTCTTATTAAAATGGGTGTTGTTAATGTGTGGCTCTAGGTTATATAGACGATCTCTTCTGACCAACAAAATAGTACATTCTATGTTTGTATCTTGTCCATAAGACGGCTGGTGCGAGGAATGAAACCTTTCCTTATGGTTATTCGACAGACTCTGGCCACGATGGTGTTAAATAGAGAACTCACGGACTCTCCCACAGTCTATCTATAGTATTCTCCGTCACACTCAATGGTTTTCTCATATTCCACACAAGCAACCATGACTGTAACCGTCAGACATAGCACATTATAATCACCCTGTACAACTGCTGTTAAACCTAGATACTATCACGTGTGCTTGAATCTGCTAAAATAGTTATGAACCATTAAGCATTCGCAGCAAAGTTCCCCCGACCTGTGGTTCGTGCCGTTGTAGTATAATAAATTACAAATAATTAAGTTTATTCTGTTGTGACAATGAAAGTATAAACGTTGCTGATGTTTCACCAGGGTGGAGACCATCGCTCACAAACTGGAGGATTCCAACTTGTCACCGCGACGTCCCATCAGCGCGTCACATGTGAGTCAAACGGGAACACTCCCCGTTACCTTGGATGAGCGACTCAGTAATATAGAGAGTCAGGTGAGTCTGATACATTGCCAATAGAGAGTCATGTGAGTCTGATACATTGCCAATAGAGAGTCAGGTGAGTCTGATACATTGCCAATAGAGAGTCAGGTGAGTCTGATACATTGCCAATAGAGAGTCATGCGAGTCTGATATATTGCCAATAGAGAGTCATGTGGGTCTGATACATTGCCAATACCGTATCATTACCTTAATCGGTTACATTGTTCGGTTATAATAAGACAAAATACATGTGGGTGCGCAGTGTCTCTAAATGCCTTGTTATTATTGGAACGTGTTAAGTAATTGTACGATCCATCTTCACCAATGATATGCAATCGTTGTTTCGTTGTAGATATTCCATTGATTTGGGTGTCATTAATATTTATGCTTCGGTTGATTAAAAATACCTATTCTAGTTATATCGTATATCTTAATTAAATATGGACAACTGTTTGAAGATGGTAAAATTTGACAAGATATTTCTCATAAGCTACAAAACTGGACGTGTGGCATTTGTGATAACAAGGATACAGTGTGTTCTGGCCCATACAAAACAAGGATACAGTGTGTCCTGGCACATACAAAACAAGGATACAGTGTGCCCTGGCCCATACAAAACAAGGATACAGTGTGTTCTGGCCCATACAAAACAAGGATACAGTGTGTTCTGGCCCATACAAAACAAGGATACAGTGTGTCCTGGCACATACAAAACAAGGATACAGTGTGCCCTGGCCCATACAAAACAAGGATACAGTGTGTCCTGGCCCATACAAAACAAGGATACAGTGTGTCCTGGCCCATACAAAACAAGGATACAGTGTGTCCTGGCCCATACAAAACGTATGTATTTTGTTTCAGATTGAGAGGGTGACAACATTGCTGGAGGGGATGAAGCTGCTGATGAAGAAAGGATATATCAATGACCCAACAGGCGCACACATTTCATATATTGAAACATCGGGTACCAGTGTTTCAATGTCAGATGTTGAAATAACGTCATTATAAAGTTGATTTGGCAACTGAGACAGTACTGAACTGTCAGTATTGTTTCAGCTTCAATGAAGTTTCAACAAAGACACAAGTGATTCGTGTTTATTGCAGATTATTTATTGTGGGGAGCGGTGGTATAATGTTTAGAGCACCCGCCTGTTGATCGAGAGTACGGTGGTTCGATTACACCTCTGCCGTTTCGAAGCTTGGGCAATTTCGTTCACCCCACTTTGACTATGTCTTTCGGAAGAGACATTAAAAGCCGTTGGTCCAAACTCCTGCGTTAACTCAAGATTGGGCTGTTTGGAGTATAACTACTTGAGACTTGAGAACACAAGATACACTTTAGACTGGTACGTTTAAGTAATCATGATGGTTGTTGGTTGCCTTAATTGTGTTTCCTTCCACCACATATGGAACATTCGTATGTAAAGACAGCTACTGTGCACAATACTGACTGATGCATACCTTCGTTAACTTCATGACACTAGCCGAAAAGGAATCTGTATACTTAAGTTATATATATATATATATATATATATATATATATATATATATATATATATATATATATATATATATATATATATATATATATATATATATATATATATATATATATATATCAGCCGTATTGTCCCTTGTTGTTTTCAAGTTTGCCTATGTTGTCTCTCCATCTTTTTGCTGGTCTTCCTCTTAATCTCTTCCTTCCGTATGGTCTCCAGGTGGTAATGCGTTGTGTCCATCTGTCATCTTTGAGTCGGCTGATGTGTCCTGCCCAAGACCACTTCATTCTTCTGATTGTTTTTATCACGTCTGTGACTCCTGTCTTTGCTCTCACCCAGGTGTTTGTCTTTCTGTCATGGTATGTTATATTAAGCATACTCCTCTCCATTTTTGTCTGCGTGGCAGCTAGTTTTTTCTGAGCTTGTTTTATAAGTGACCATGTTTCAGCACCGTATATCATAGCTGGCAGTACACACGAGTTGTAAACCTTTCTTTTTAGACAGATAGCAAAGTTACTTTTGAAGATGTCGCGATGTTTTGCATATGCTGTCCAGCCGGCTGTGATTCGTCGTAGGATTTCCTTGTCTTGGTTCTTGTCCCTAAGGCTGAAGCGTTGGTCTAGGTATACGTAACTCCCCACATTCTCTATCTGAGTGTTATTAACGTATATTGGGATGTTGTCTTCCACCATTATTTTTGTTTTTGAGATGTTCATCCTCAAGCTGCTTAGGTTACTTTCTTCGCATAGTTCTTGTAGCATTATTTCTAGTTCTTGTGGAATTTCGGTGCACAGGAAGATATCGTCTGCGAAACGGAGATGGTTAAGATATTCTACGTCTATTTTCAGGCTTTTGTTCTCCCAGTTCAGTCTTCTGAAGATACTTTCGAGTTTTGATGTGAATAGTTTGGGTGAGATGGTATCCCCCTGTCGCACTCCTCTTTTGATGTTTATTTTCTCGCTCTCTTTGTGAAGATATATTGTCACAGAGCTGTCTGTGTATATATCTTTCATGAGTTGTATGTATGCATCTTCTATCCCTTGGTCTTGGAGTGAAGACAGTATTGCTTGTGTTTGTGCCGAGTCGAAGGCCTTCTCATAGTCAAAGAATATTATATAGAATTCGCGGCACTCCTCCGTCAGTTGATTTATGACATGGACGTGATCTGTCGTTGAGTACCCGCCTCTGAATCCTGCCTGTTCTCTGTGTTGATTATCTTCTAGTATTTTCTCCAGTCTGGCTGTTAGAATCTTTGTGAATAGCTTGTAGATGTTCGATAGCAAGCATATTGGCCTATAGTTCTTTATGTCTTTTTGGTTGCCTTTTTTGAAGATTATCAGCATTTTTGCATTTTTCCAGATAGTGGGGATTCGTCTTTCTGATATGCATTTTGTATACAGATTGGCTAAGGCTTTGGCGATGGTATCCTCTCCTGCCTTCAACGTTTCGATGTTGACTTGGTCATTTCCTGTTGCATTCCCATTTTTCATCTTCTTTAGCGCGGCTTCTACTTCCCATGTTGTTACTGATGATACTTCCCTTGGGTCTGTGCGTATTGTTACGGTTTGACCGGTGTAAAACTCTTCTATTCGTTCTAAGATCTTATCCTGGTCTTCTCCGCCCTGATTATCTACGAGTGTTATCAGTCTATTTTGGCCTAGGATGTGTGTTCTTCTGACCTTGTTCAAGCTCTTTGGTGTCTGTATAGTTTTTCGTATGGTGTCTATGTTGTGTTTTCTGATGTCTTCTTGTCCCTAGCGGTGTTCTTTACCATTTCTCTACGTTTTTCATTAGTGCTCTTGTTTGAGTTGATAATCTAGACTTGTCCTATTTGGTGTTTTGTTTGGCTATGCTTGTCGCCGTCTGTTGGATCATTTCCGTCATGTTTTCATTTAGAGTGTTAATACCATCCAGTTCTTGTAGAGCAGTGAACCTGTGTTTCAGTACGAGTTGGAATTCGTTCTTTTTAATTCCAATTTCTCTAATGTCGACTTTTGTGGTTTCTTTTCTTAGCAGCTTCTTCCTTTCTGCTTTCGTGTGTAATCTTATGTTGCTCGTCAACATTCTATGGCCGCTTCCAATGTTTATGCGGTTTATGACTCTTACATCTGTGATCATGTTCGGCTTGTCAGTCATGATGTAGTCAATTTCATTCTTCGTTTTTCCGTCCGGGCTTCTCCATGTCCATCTCCTCTCAATTTTCTTCTGGAATAGTGTATTCATGATATTGTAATCCTTTGATGTTGTCCACTCTATTAAGGTATCACCTCGTTCGTTCCTCTTTCATAGGCCGAAACTTCCTGTCGCTGTTTCGGATAGGTTTGTTCTTACACCCACTTTGGCGTTGAAGTTTCCCATCACTATTGTATAGCGGCTTGGATTCTCCAAGATTTTATCGATGTCATTGCAGAAGACGTTAACCCTTGTTATGTTGCCTTTCCATTTCTTGTTTATGAGGAAGCCCACTCCCTCTTGTCCGTTGTTCGCCTTAGAATGGTATAGCAGGTGGCCACTCTGCAGGGTGGTAAAGCCCTCTTCTTTTCTTCTTATTTCTCCAATCCAATCCAATTTGGCAGTGTTCGTATATATATATATATATATATATATATATATATATATATATATATATATATATATATATATATATATATATATATATATATATATATATATATATATATATATCTGTGTGTATATATATATATATATATATATATCTGTGTGTGTGTATATATATATATATATATATATATATATATATATATATATATATATGTATATATATGTATATATACGTATATATGTGTATATATATATATATGTATATATATATATATATATATATATATATATATATATATATATATATATATATATATATATATATATATATATATATGCATATACAAAATTACGTTAAAGGTAAATACCACATATTAATGTAGAAATAAAGAGTGCCATATAGTATTCACTTTACCGATTTTGAAGCTTTTCCATTTCAGTTATTTCACAGTCATTCCCAATCTAAAAACGTTCCAGTGACTTCAAAGCTTTAGCAACTGAAGCTTTCTCCAACGTCATAGGCAAAAGGCTCCCATACATCCTAGTGTTTCAATGTATAAGTGCTGGCCCCTGGTTACTGAATTAATACCACACTTCGGAAACCATTGCATCGGGGTAACGGTAAGGAAACTATGAAATCAAAAACTAAATCATTACTAAATGTATATAATAGCAGAAATGGGGCGATTAATCAATTATATATTAACTAGTTAAGTTAATATTTGATTGTTTTCGATTAAGTTAGGTTACCTTGTATTTTGAAAGTTAACTAGCTAAGTCAAGCTGATGCTGCCGAAGTTCCGGTTCCGGTTAGTTGCCTTTTTTGAAAGCTTGCGATCGCAAATCTTTTTTCATTAAATTATATGATACTACTAGGCCCATAACATCCAAATTCGCCCATAAGCTATTTAACATTCATCAAAATTTATGAAAAGCACAACGTAACCAGTCATCAACATCACAGCTTTCCTCCCGGCTGTTTACTTTAATCCTCATTTCACTCCTCACTGCTCATATCGCACAGGAAAGGGTATGTATTACTGACCCTTGTTCTTCCCTGCATGTCTCCTACTATTTTGAAACGGGCTTAAAACCCGTGACAGAGACGTACTCAACCCAAGTAGTCCACCACGTAGTGTTGTGGCCTAGACATGGTCACCACAAGTTTGATAGGAATCAACCCCTTACAACTTAGTGTTGTGGCCTAGACATGGTCACCACAAGTTTGATAGGAATCAACCCCTTACAACTTAGTGTTGCGGCCTAGACATGGTCACCACAAGTTTGATAGGAATCAACCCCTTACAACTTAGTGTTGTGGCTTAGACATGGTCACCACAAGTTTGATAGGAATCAACCCCTTACAACTTAGTGTTGTGGCTTAGACATGGTCACCACAAGTTTGATAGGAATCAACCCCTTACAACTTAGTGTTGTGGCTTAGACATGGTCACCACAAGTTTGATAGGAATCAACCCCTTACAACTTAGTGTTGCGGCCTAGACATGGTCACCACAAGTTTGATAGGAATCAACCCCTTATAACTCAGTGTTGTGGCCTAGACACGGTCACCACAAGTTTGATAGGAATCAACCCCTTACAACTTAGTGTTGTGGCTTAGACATGGTCACCACAAGTTTGATAGGAATCAACCCCTTACAACTTAGTGTTGTGGCTTAGACATGGTCACCACAAGTTTGATAGGAATCAACCCCTTACAACGTAGTGTTGTGGCCTAGACATGGTCACCACAAGTTTGATAGGAATCAACCCCTTACAACGTAGTGTTGTGGCCTAGACATGGTCACCACAAGTTTGATAGGAATCAACCCCTTACAACTTAGTGTTGTGGCTTAGACATGGTCACCACAAGTTTGATAGGAATCAACCCCTTACAACTTAGTGTTGTGGCCTAGACATAGTCACCACAAGTTTGATAGGAATCAACCCCTTACAACTTAGTGTTGTGGCTTAGACATGGTCACCACAAGTTTGATAGGAATCAATCCCTTACAACTTAATGTTGCGGCCTAGACATGTTCACCACAAGTTTGATAGGAATCAACCCCTTACAACTTCAACCCTTCAAACGTCTCACAAACATATCCTCCTTCTCATCAGTGGAATTGAGCCCAACCCAGGCCCTGGGCGACCTAGATTCCCATGTGTTGTCTGCAAAAAAGCATACAAAGCAAATCAGAGAGCCCTGGCCTGCGATACTTGCGACCACTGGACCCATAAGGCATGTGCAAACATGACCACTGCATCTTATGACAGACTAGGAGATAGTGACGAGCCATGGACCTGCCCAAAGTGCCACAGTAACAACAATTCTGCAAAGTTATACATGATCCCTTCGGATGCAGGAAACCCTTCACTCCATCCCCTACAAAATACCTCTGCACAACAAATGTCCTCGAACCCTCCATATATCTTCTCACCAGGCCTCCCATCTACAACAGACATAGAGCATCATTCTTTGCAATCGCTCGGTAGTTCTGGCCTATCCCTCGACCTGGAAAACGGCATGACCTCCTCACCCAAAGCCCAAAGAAATCCTGGTGCAAAACAAGGAGAGAAACGGAGACACCTACGCATATTAAACATCAAGTGCCAGAGCGTAAAGAAATAAGGTAGAGACCTAGAGGCCCTCATTGATTCCACTGACCCAGATATAATTCTAGGAACTGAATCATGGCTGAATGAACATGTCAGCTCTGCAGAATTCCTTCCCAACTTCCTAGGCTTTGACATCCACAGGCGAGATCGATCCGACTCTCACGGAGGAGTCTTTATTGCAGCCAAACATGAGCTGGGAATGCATGACATTCAAAGATCAAAGGACATAGAAATTATCAGCGGCACTGTCAAGTTTCTAAAACAGAAGAAACTCTCCGTCGCAGCCTATTATAGACCCCCAAAAAGGTTTGACAACCCGTACCTGGCATCGACCAAGGAGGAGTTTGATAAGCTGAAAAGAAAAACTAAACACAACGTGCTGATCATCGGCGGCGACTTTAACAGCAACGACATTGACTGGCATACGCTCAGCATCCGAGGAAACCAGTACCCCGTCAGGCTTAGCAAGACTATCCTCGAACTGGTGAACAACAACGATCTAGAACAGATAGTGGACTTCCCAACAAGAAAAGACAAGACTCTGGACCTGATAATGACAACCCATCCATCTTTCAAGAGTCGCTGCAAGCCGATACCCTCCCTTGGGAATAGTGACCATGACATTGTTCTCTATGACACGTCGCTAACGCCCCCCCCCCCGACGTAAACCCCCACGACGAAAGAGAGCCAATGTAGACGCCATCAGACAGGACTTGCAAGAATATGCAGATGCCTTTGCAGCAGATGCCACACCAAGCGCTCCCATAGATCAGCTCTGGGCAGATTTCAAGGAAACAGTCATGAGCATCGTTGAGAAGCGAGTCCCTTCCAAAACCTCGGCCGCACGGTACAGCAACCCCTGGATAAACACCTTCATCCGGAAGGCCATCCGTAGAAAACAGAGAGCTCATACGAAGGCAAGGAAGATAGGGAAGAAAAGAGACATTGACCGCTACAAGCGCCTGCAAGCCGAAGTGAAGTACAACATCAAACAAGCGAACAAAAGTTACCTCGAAAACATAATCAGTGAAGACTTTAACTCCGATGCGAAGAAATTCTGGTCGTACATCAAGAGCAAGCGCCAAGAATCAACAGGCGTCTCTCCACTGAAAAGCCAGGACGGCTTCCTCAAAAGCGATAGTACCAGCAAAGCAGAAATACTAAACACCCAATTCAAGTATGTCTTTACTGAGGA
Source organism: Lamellibrachia satsuma (assembly GCA_033239005.1). NCBI lineage: Eukaryota > Metazoa > Annelida > Polychaeta > Sabellida > Siboglinidae > Lamellibrachia > Lamellibrachia satsuma. The sequence continues at coordinate 2,526,685 of BSQZ01000021.1, read as the reverse complement.
GGACCTGAGCAACCTGCCGCACAAAGGAGAGAGCCCATACCCCAACATGAATAACATAGAGGTCAGCGAAAAAGGAGTCCTCAAGCTTCTTCAGAACCTCCGGCAAAACAAAGCCACTGGACCAGATTCAATACCAGCCTATATCTTGAAGATTGGTGCAAAGGAACTATCTCCAACATTGACAAAAATCTTTCAGTGGTCCCTAGATACTGGTCAGGTGCCATCAGATTGGAAGGAAGCAATGGTGGTCCCAATCTTTAAGAAAGGAGATAAACACCAGCCTGCAAACTACCGACCAATCTCACTGACTTCAATCACTTGCAAGGTCCTAGAACACATCATCCACAGCAGTGTGATGAAACACTTAGATCGCCATCACATCGTAACTGATGCCCAACACGGATTCAGGAAGAAGCGCTCATGTGAAACTCAACTCCTAGTCACAGTACACAACATCGCCAGAAACTTGGCCTTGGGGGATCAGGTAGATGTAATTCTGCTTGACTTCTCCAAGGCCTTTGATATAGTTCCCCACCAACGTCTACTGCACAAGCTGCAATACTATGGAGTACGTGACAAGACCCTGAGCTGGATACAATCCTTCCTGACCAACAGAACACAACAAGTTGCCCTAGAAGGCACCCTCTCGTCCCCTGCACAACAAGACCTTGACTCCTTGGAAGAGTGGGAACACACCTGGCAAATGAACTTCAACACGAGCAAATGCAACGTCATCCGGATCATGCCCAACAAGCGAAGGGAAACCCTAACATCCAACTATTCTCTCCATGGTCAAACACTGGAAACGAAAAATACCAACAAATACTTGGGCATCAACATCAGCAGTGATCTTTCCTGGTCCAACCATGTAGAGGATGTAGCGGCAACAGGACAATGGGGTTCCTGAGAAGGATCTTCAGAGAGTGTACCCCTAAAGTTAAGACGGCAACCTACACCACATTGGTACGCCCCACTTTGGAATACGCCTCAGCTGTCTAGGATTCCTACAAGCAAAAGGATTCCAAACTCCTTGAAAACGTCCTACGCCGAGCAGCCAGACATGTGAACAATAACCACAAAGACAGATCACCAGGCTGTGTAACATCTATGCTCGAAAATCTAAAATGGACAAGTCAGGAACATCGAAGACGACAGATCCGCCTGGGGATGCTCTACAAAATTAACAAAGGCCTCGTAGACATCAACCCAGCAAATTTCTTCCACCATGCTGACCGAAGGACTAGAGGAGCACAACGCCTGCATCAGGAACAAATCCAACACCCTGCCCTCTTTCACTCTTTCTTCCCTCATACAGTGTCTGAGTGGAACCACCTCCCAACCTCTATCTCCTCAGCCCCTTCACTGGAGTCCTTCCAGAGTCGACTAGGCCGCAGTCTCCACAAACTGCAGCCAGTCCTCATCACTCCATAAATATCTTCAGATTGTGTATATAGATTTTAATATAGTTGTTAACCTAAAAACACCCATTGTTGCCCCAATAGCGGTGCAATGTCTTTTAATTGGCCCTGACCGGAACTACCAACGGACAAAGACGCCGCAGGACTTACGACGCTCCTAAGGAGCCCAGTCCTTCACAGGAAGAAGACGAAGAAGAAGACATTTCAGCATCAAAAGCAGCGCTTGCTTCTCAGAAAGACGTAAATAAAATGCCTACTGTAATTCCTCTTTGTTCCATGTCACCTTTATTCAGATGACACTTACCTACATTTCTGTGGCTACACTGGACAACGTTCCCTAAGCCAGCCCATAAATTGTGTCCTTGATTTCTTCTAGTGCACCACTGAGAGCAGATTAAACCTAAATGCTGATAAAACATTTGAGTGGTCCCCTCCACCCCTGCCCACCTCTGCCCACCCCTGCCCACCCAGCATGTATCCTTCGCCAGAATGTCAACCCAGCGGCCGCTGCACGGAGTCTGGGACAGCAATTCAAATATAGACAGCGTTTTCTCAAACGTGTCGCTACTGTTTTGATCACATTCGTGAGATGCGCCGTATCCACCGTTTGGTGTCTCTTCTGTTGCCAAAACTATCGCACCTGCTGTTGTTGCCGAACCAGTGGAAGTCACTCCCACTTAGGTCTACGTCAGCAGCGAATATAGCATTTCGACGTCACCTGTAGTGTTGACGTAGGTTGCCCCCCTCCTTGGCTCTTCTATATACTGGCCTCTCCTTGGCTCTTCTATATACTGACCTCTCCTTGGCTCTTCTATATACTGACCTCTCCTTGGCTCTTCTATATACTGACCTCTCCTTGGCTCTTCTATATACTGACCTCTCCTTGGCTATTCTATATACTGACCTCTCCTTGGCTCTTCTTTATACTGACCTCTCCTTGGCTCTTCTATATACTGACCTCTCCTTGGCTCTTCTATATACTGACCTCTCCTTGGCTCTTATATATATACTGACCTCTCCTTAGCTCTTCTATATACTGACCTCTCCTTGGCTCTTCTATATACTGACCTCTCCTTAGCTCTTCTATATACTGACATCTCCTTGGCTCTTCTATATACTGACCTCTCCTTGGCTCTTCTATAGACTGACCTCTCCTTGGCTCTTCTATATACCGACCTCTCCTTGGCTCTACTATATACTGACCTCTCCTTAGCTCTTCTATATACTGACCTCTCCTTGGCTCTTCTATATACTGACCTCTCCTTAGCTCTTCTATATACTGACCTCTCCTTGGCTCTTCTATATACTGACCTCTCCTTGGCTCTTCTATTTACTGACCTCTCCTTAGCTCTTCTATATACTGACCTCTCCTTAGCTCTTCTATATACTGACCTCTCCTTGGCTCTTCTATATACTGACCTCTCCTTAGCTCTTCTATATACTGACCTCTCCTTGGCTCTTCTATATACTGACCTCTCCTTGGCTCTTCTATATACTGACCTCTCCTTAGCTCTTCTATATACTGACCTCTCCTTGGCTCTTCTATATACTGCTCCAATTGTCGACGGCTTGACATTGTAAATCGGTCAGCTCTCTAACCATTAAGCGGACTGTCGAAACATTTGAAACGAGAGGAGAACCATACATAACATTCATACAGAAGACGTCAACAACACTCTCAACTTTGTAAAGTGCCACCACACAGACACAATATACGAACCAGACATAACCTGCTGTATTTTATATAGTATTAGTATATAGCACTAATATAAGGTGAACTCGCGTGAGGTTATCGACGGAAGGTTACGACACGTAATTCGTGCGAATCGTTTGCCGTGCTCAATCGCGTTCGAAGTCATTCAAATGTCAGATCAGTCGATGTTTGCGTTCCTACGCTAGCGTTGTGATCTCTGCTTAATATCAGCAAGCGTTATTGTTGGTGGGATGTATTCTTTGTTGAAACCGTAATTCTTTAAATATTTGGGTTCTTCTCGTTGTCGTGGATACATCATTGTTCCGACACTCTGTTTTAAAGTACGCAATTACATGTTGTATTTAATTCGACACTCGATCCCGCGATGCATTGCGTGTATACACGCCCGCCGTCTAGCGATCAAAAACATGCTATTCCAGGTACCGACTACAGGGGACAAAAGTGATTTTCGTTTCGAGGCGATAATTGACGAGATAATGCACTTCCGGCCCCTAAGTTGTGCACACAATAACACATTAAATGTACATGTGTCCTTATAAAATAAACCATTTTTATTAGCATTATCACAGTTTAATGCTGGTTGTTTTAATAAATAATAGAAGTAAATGTGTTATTGTTTGCTCTCTCTGTTTTAATCCCAAACGTGTTTATGTGTGAAATGCGATAGCGGGCAGCCTGTCGTTGGGGCCGGAAGTGAGCATTTATTTACACAAAACAAACATGGCGACTGACGAGACTTGTGTCCCCTATTGCGCAATAAATACTCCTCTACACGAGGTTGTGTCTTCTGTCAGAAAGTCGGACTGGCGTACGTTTCCCCCACGGGTGGGAGGCGACAGCTGAGGGAGACTAATTATATGGCTGGGAATCGTTCAAGGCACGTGGACTCCATGCACCCGGCATGGCAGATATGTGGCCGGATATCCTATGTCGTGCCATTGTTGAAAAGCCTTAATTCATTAAAAGTTGAAGATATTTTCAAAATGCAACAACTATTGAGATAATTTACTTACTCGTCGCGAAGGCTACCGACGGCAGCCGAAATGTTGAGTAAAGTAAGTAAATCTCAATAGTTGTGATTCGAAGATTAGAAGAAAATCGTTACTTCATTATTATCTACCAAATTAATTAACACTATTATCTACCAACTTGGTTGACACTATTATCTACTAACTTGATTAATATTGTCACGCCTGCAACAGCTACAGTTTGTTCACATACACTATTTAGGTATCATCCATACATATCTGCAGGACACACCATGCAGTCAATTTAAGTGTAGACATGCACGTTGTAACACCAAAAGTAGAAATTTTCACGTCGTGAACCATGGACTGAATGGTGTGAAGCCAATCACCAAGTAACAACAAACACGTGGTTTCAACACCACCCTAAACAGATGTGGACATGAAAGAGTCCTGGAGATAATGACCGCACACAAACTAATTACATCACAATTAATAACGTGTAGAAATGCAATAACACAAGTCAAATGATGTGCAGGAGCCTACTGTGGTAGTGATCAACCCAATTGCATGCTGGATGAAATTCAGACTAAGAAAGGTTAATAAACCTAGACAATAGCCAAAACCTCATTTCCAACTGATTAGAAATGATGCTGAAATTCAAAGAAGACACACGACTGCAGTTGAGTTGTCAGCGGGTGTACTTGAAGAGACAGTTGAGTTGTTAGCAAGTGTACTTGAAGAGACATTTGAGTTGCTAGCAGGTGTACTTGAAGAGACATTTGAGTTGCTAGCAGGTGTACTTGAAGAGACATTTGAGTTGCTAGCAGGTGTACTTGAAGAGACAGTTGAGTTGTTAGCAAGTGTACTCGAAGAGACAGTTAAGTTGTCAACTGGTGTACTCGAAGAGACAGTTAAGTTGTCAACTGGTGTACTCGAAGAGACAGTTGAGTTGTCAACTGGTGTACTCGAAGAGACAGTTGAGTTGTCAACTGGTGTACTTGAAGAGACAGTTGAGTTGTAAGCAGATGTACGTGAAGAGACAGATGACATGGACACAGAATGGCAGAATTTCCACGTTACACTTATACAAACGACCGATGAAACGACCCCAAAAGGTGAACAGAAAAGTAAACAAACTAGGGTGACACCCACATACATAAACAGAACACCCGCTAGTACAACAAGACCGCTGAGCTCTTGTCAGTTGACACATAATACAGCGATGCAGGCACGGACCAGTGATATACATTACTATTGCACGGCAAGAACCCACTGGAGGCGCAGTGTGTAAATTGTACAGTGTCCAGTCTTCGTCATATATCATATCAGTATCTACTAAATAACTTCAGTTATTCAGTGTAATAAATGTACAATGGGTTAAAATACGTGTCTCACTGATGTGAATATTAAATAACTATAATAGTATGTAGACTGCGGGTGGCAGACTTATGCCTAAATTAAGAATATACCACTGTAAGACAAGTTTGTTAGATAAAAGTGTACGTATTACAGCATACTAAATAAACTGATAAATTAAACTTATTACTAAAATGATACAAAATTAAGTTTCTCAGTCATTGCACAATTTACACTCCTGACCTGACTTAAGTACGGTGTAAGATAAGATGATACATAAACATATATTATTGAGTGTAATAAATGTATTGGAAAGTTTAACACTAATGTACGCTGCTCGTTCCAGAACAACCTAACTCCCCACACTTATACCTCAACTGCTGGGACGACCCTCACCCAAATGACTAATCAGATTGATGGCTATGCAATTTGTAACATGCTATGTTCACACTATAAACAGTGCTACCCTATGTGTCATGTGGATGCAACTGTTTCTGCCGTGCAATGAAATGCCGACCAGTGGTCAACGCCTGCTTCACGGCAGTGAGCTGGCTTATCGCTCTAGTCTATAGGGAATGATTGACAACTCTATGACGACACCACACATACTTATAACTTATGGCAGACAGAAGGAATGCCAAACAAAGAAATCCAGAACAATGCCAAGAATTGAACAAAGCAGTAAAACTAAAATGCAGCAGAGCAAGAGCAAGAGAAAGAGAAAGAGAAAGAGAAAGAGAAAGGTGGTTGAATGATGAGTGAAACTGAACAACTGGAGAAAAATATAGATTATGCGTAACACAGTGAAAGAACTAACATGAATAAAACAGTGAAAATAGCAAAAAGCAAAGCAAAAGATGAAGTATTTCTTATGAAAACAAAGTCATTACAAAGATAGACCGAATACATAATAACCCTATTCGATGATTGCAGAGATGGATAAGCACGTGTTAGAAAAACCATTGATGAACCAGACATATTAGAAGCAGACGTAAGGCGCCATCAAGAAAATGAAGAGAAGGAAGACAACTGGACCGGATGATGCAGCAGATACAAAGATCGGAAGACTTTGGGTTTGAGATCTATGACACAAGACGCATACCCATAGTCATAACTAAGAAACCAGCAGCAACAAGTTGTGAGTTCTTGTTGTGAGGAATATCAGCCTTACGAGCCATGTAGTCTAAATCATCATGGGAAATGTCTTACTTCGAATAAGAAATCGCACACATAGAGAGAAATATCAAAGGAACAGTATGGATTTGCATAGAAGGAAAAAAACATGCAATGTTTATATTAAAAATTATTTCGGAAAGAGCTATCGCAGATCAGAAAGATATAAACATACGTTTTATTGATCATGCCAAAGAGTTTGACAAAATAATACAGGAAGAAATGTTTGAAATATTTCAAATATTAATATTTGATGACAAAATATATAGGCTTCTACTGGCATCAGAATTTATGGAGAAATACATTAATATACTTGGATAAAATGAGGTGCACGATAGGAATGTGTTTTATCTCTACACTTGATTTCATTATTATAGTGAAAACTATACTTAGAGAATATAAGGCCTCAAAGTAGGTGGACAAAACATAAACAAAATTCGTTACGGTGATGATATGTTACACTGACGATATGTTACTCTGATGATATGTTGCTCTGATGCTCTAATAGATGGCTCAGAGGAACAGTTACAGATAATACCTATAAAAAGGCATATTAATGAATGGGCGGCGGAGAACAAAGTGACTGGCTCGTGTCAAAAGCTCAGGTGCATCAACGTAGGGTGGAACATAAACATAACAGAACCGTGGATGATAATTGAGATTCCAATTGCAATCCCGTTTATAAAATAGGAGACAAGATAAGGTTAACACATAATAGCATACAGTAAACATATAACGACATATAGTATTAATTCACACAAATGGCAGCCCACGCAGCGAAGTAGCAATGAAAGGGGCGACGAACGAAAGAGGGTCACGAGGGGCAATGGTGCGTGTTGTCAGAAGAATGGTGCGTCACACGAATAAACATCGTAACGTGAAGTAGATGCGGCAGACAACTCAATCACACGTAGAGACTGCGAGCGGGGTATCGTCACGCGGATCAGACGAACGAAGCTGCGAACGTGACGGCGGCAACGAACGTGACATGACGGCTGCAGCGGAAGCGACGTGACGGCACGTGACTGCGACACACGTTCAGAGTCAATCGCACGGAGTGTCGGCGAATGTTGTAACGTCACGAAGATCGGTCGAACGAGAAGGATGCGGACGGGACAGCGTCACTCGCATGCAGTGAAGCGTGACGACAGCGGACGAGAAGATGTCTCGCGTGACATTGTTGAATGACAATGCAACGGTTCAGGTCCCGACAATGCGTAAATAGAGACGAATTCTGGTGGCGCTTGCAATACTAGAAGAACCGTCAAGTGATGTCAGTAGACCTTAAGACGTCTCGACAGAGAGGAAGTCGAACCTGTCAGAGTTATCAATTGGTTTATCGCACCTGGCTTGTTTGCCGATCAACAACTGACTAGTTCATGTATCATGTTTGTTCTCACCCAAGAAATATATTAGAACTAGAGAACACGAGGTAACATTAGTAAAGGATCAGTGTAGATTGGGTATCAGGAAGTACCCGTTTTCACAGTGGACAATAAATGAATGGAACACATTTTCTACAGATTGTGTAACTGTTAGCAGCGTGAATGTGTTTAAAAACACAGTTTACACATAGATGGCTTCCTTGTCCACTTGACATCTGGGCCTTTGCCTTGTTAATTGAAGAAGACATAAAAGACAATTACTGAAAACGACAAGTGAAGACAATTGCAATTTCTAAGATATTCATTCATTCATTCATTCATTGATATAAGGTAAGGGTCATCGACATGACATAAACGGGACCTGTTGCATATATCAACAGCAAGTATGTCAGATCGTTGTTCTCACTTGCAGAACCAAACATAGACACGAACGTTTACGATTACCCGCGACCGAACTGTACTAACTATTACAACTACATCATCCGCCCTACGCCTGACTTACCAGGAAACGGGACATATCCGCTATATATATATATATATATATATATATATATATATATATATATATATATATATATATATATATATATATATATATATATATATATATATATATATATATATATATATATATATATATATATATATATATATATATATATATATATATATATATATATATATATATATATATATATATATATATATATATATATATATATATATATATATATATATATATATATATATATATATATATATATATATAAATATAAATAAACATTTGTATTTTGGAAAACAAAGCAGAGCAGGGTAGATACTAAGCTGAGGATAATTAAATCAAATATCAAGTCAGTATTGATATGAAGCTGGGAAACATGAAGAATAACACAGAAACACACAGAAAAGGATATAGATTTTCATCCATTGATGTCTGCGCAAAATTATTAAAATGAAATGGTTTGATAAGGTTAGCAACAAAACTCTCCGGGAAAGGATCAAACAGCTTCCAATGAAAGAAAGAAATCAACAAAGAAATCAACAAGAGAAAATGGAGGTGAATTGATCATACACTAAGAAAACTACGATGAAGTGTCACTAGACAGTCGCTAACATTGAACCCTTAAGGGAAGAGAAATAGAGGATGGCCTAAAACACCTGGCGTTGAGACCTAAGACGATGGGCTGCACCTGGAATTAACTGATAACTGTGGCACAAAACAGGACCCAGTTACACGTACTAGCTTTGGTCGATGGTCTATGCTCCCAGCGAGCAAACGTGCACATCTATGTAAGAAAGTATGTTAGCCCTAGACATGTTAGCCATAGAGTGACCTAGCCATGTTAGCCATAGAGTGACCTAGACACGTTAGTCATAGAGTGACCTAGACGCGTTAGCCATATAGTGACCTAGACACGTTAGCCATAGAGTGACCTAGACATGTTAGCCATAGAGTGACCTAGACACGTTAGCCATAGAGTGACCTAGACATGTTAGCCATAGAGTGACCTAGACACGTTAGCCATAGAGTGACCTAGACACGCTAGCCATAGAGTGACCTAGACATGTTAGCCATAGAGTGACCTAGACATGTTAGCCATAGAGTGACCTAGACACGTTAGCCATAGAATGACCTAGAGCACAACCTCACAAGGCATGTGTCATGACGTCATATCAAATACTATTACGTCACAAAAGATGATCGTGTGATTTGACAAAATGGTATGTACTTGGATAATGTAGGTGACCCTGTTAATATACTAAGTTGTGTTCGTTGAGCACAAAGAAGAGTACGCAGAAGTACGTTTATTAAAAGAGAAGTGAAAACTTAGCTGTCATGTGCGACAAGTTTCGGGCAAAGAAGGGGCGACCGGTTCCATGTAACAACGGTAAGTGTCGCATGCTTAAGTGTGTGATCCCGCTCTTAAGTGTGTGATCCTGCTCTTAAGTGTGTGATACTGCTCTTAAGTGTGTGATCCTGCTCTTAAGTGTGTGATCCTGCCCTTAAGTGTGTGATCCTGCTCTTAAGTGTGTGATCCTGCTCTTAGCAGACACATCTATAGAATGTATATTCTATAGATTTTTGTGACACAACTGTGTAGGATGCAAAAAATATTCTATCTATATTTTTTAGAATATTATGTAGGATGTATATTATAGAATATTAAATAGGATTTTTGCGGATATACCTATCTAATATTTTTAATGTTTTTTATACCTTCTCTTTGTTCCGGTTTCCCGTTTTTGGACAAAATATCCCATTTTTTTATTTTCAAAAACAAGCAAAATTCACAGTAACATCTATCGATTTGTTAGGCATATGTAATTTCATTGATTCGCGTGATTTCACATTTTCTCGGGCGCGCGATCACCTCGAGCAAGAACGGCACATAAAAATGGCGACCCATAAAACAACACGTTAAAACGACAAAAGTTGAGCGGAGGAGAAAGTTTCCCGCTTTTCATGCGCACTTTCCCGCATTTTCATGCGCACTTTCCCGCTTTTTCATGCGCACTTTCCCGCTTTTTTATAAGCACTTTCCCGATTTTTCATGAGCACTTTCTCGCCTTTACATAAACAGATGTCGACACCAATGGGATTAACAAGTATCATAAATTACCAAACAAAACCTGTCTAAAGTGCATACCATAACGAAGACACAGCAGTAAGTCAGAGCTGATTATATATGTTAAACGTTGGGCCAAATTGTTCAATGAGTTTGCACGTGTTCTTTGCCGTGTCTTCTGTCAGACGACTCAATCCGCTTCCCCCGTGGATGGGTGGCGGCGGCTGATGATGGGGAAATATATGGTTGGGAGTCGTTCAAGGAGCGCGGACTCTACACACCCGGCATGGAAGGTACGTGGCAGGATATCCTAAGTTGACCCATTGTTGAAAAGCCTTAATCTATTAAACGTTGAAAATATCTTCAATATACAGCAAAGACGGTTTGTTGACAAGCCCTATATAACGGTAGCCTCCCGATATATCTGTAGGGCGGGCTACAAGGATGGTGGACTCCTCCCGACATACTTTTAGGGCTATCAGGATGATGGACTCTTCCTTGTGCACTTGTCATCTGGAGCTTGCGACGTTGGGTGGCAAAATAGCGCTCGCTTCACACCCTTGCTTCACACCCTTGCTTCCAGCTGCATCCGACGGATAGCTCCTTGTGGTCAAAAGGGAGCCAAGTCTCCCGCTGGTGCATTGTCTATCCATAGACAAGTTTCTAGCAGAACCTCCTCGTGGTACATCTTTGATACTGGGCACCTTGCGGCCTCAGATTAAAGTGCAGGAGGTCGGGGAGCGGGTTAAAGCCCGTGAGGTGCACGTGGACACCTCTCGACGCTCACTATTTCAATTCCCATCTGAAGACAAATAGACAAGGGAGTAAACCCTAACAGAACTTCCAGAGGGGATCTCGAAGGCGGATTGATGCCAGCCTTGTCATCCTTCCGGCAGCTCCTTCGGCAGAGCTACCGCCGAATGTACTGACCTGCATTCATCGTTAGAGTTAGGATATTGTTGAAGTCAGGTATTTAAATATATATATATATATATATATATATATATATATATATATATATATATATATATATATATATATATATATATATATATATATATATATATATATATATATATATATATATATATACATATATATATATATATTTATTTATTTATTTATTTATTTATTTAAATACCTGACTTCAACAATATCCTAACTCTAACGATGATGAATGTTGGTGGAAGTATACTACCATCCTATTTCATGTTCACAATTTTGCGCAGACATCAATGGATGAAAATCGATATCCTTTTCTGTGTGTTTCTGTGTTATTCTTCATGTTTCCCAGCTAAACATTTAGATTTTGAAAAACAAAGCAGAGCAGGGTAAATACTAAGCTGATGATAATTAAATCAAATATCAGTGAGGCAGAGAGGGGAACCCTGACAAAGCTGGGGCGCGATAGCATACCGGTTAGAAGGCCGGACTCTCAATCGAGAGAACCCGGTTTCAAATCCCACTGCGGTCGCTTCGAACCTTTGGCAAGTTTGGTCACTCCACGTTGCCACAGTTCACTCAGCTGTATAAATGAGTACCTGGCAATACAGACAGTGGTGGATATGTGAACGAATAGCCTTCGCGCAGCAATTGCAGCGTGGCTGAATACTTCCCAAGTTGAGATGGCCTTGGGATGTCTGCCAGGGGGTGAAGTGTAAAGCGCTTTGAGCAGTCCTATGGACCGGATACCGCGCTATATAAGAACGTACCTTTACCTTTACCTTTACAACCCAGAATCAACACACTCTTCGCCCATCCTTGGCGCCCTGAAGAGGACACTCCAGTGCCGCTGGTCAACGGCACCACAACACCAGTTATAAGTTATAATCCCTAAACAATTGGCGTAGGTAACGGGCGCTACGGGTTCCTCCGACGATGAGAGGGATCATCATATCACTAGCCAGCTATCGCCCGCCTCAAGATGGGCAGCCGCCGGCCAATAATGTGCTGACCCGCCACAACCTGTCTACTTCAATGGGTGCTTGGAGATTACTTATACTGCTTGACAAGCTGACTGCATCAACGCACCAGGCAAATCATATTTTTGGAGCACACACACACACACACACACACACACACACACACACACACACACACACACACACACACACACACACACACACACACACACACACACACACACACACACACACAACACACACACACACACACACACACACACACACACACACGCACGCACGCACGCACGCACACACAAAACAAGGATCTCATTGAGGATGCAGACATCCCCAGTATTTTCGCCCTGCTAAGTCAGCGACATTTGCGTTAGCTTGCCCATGTCTGCCGCATGGAGGATGGACGTATTCCAAAGGACGTCCTCTATGGTGGACTTGCAAGGCGTGTCGGCTGGCAAGCTCTGCAAGCTCTGCGGTTCACGGATTCTTGCGAGCGAAATATAAAAGCTGCGCAGATCAGCATTAGGTTGTGCGGGTGACTTTAGGAAGGCAGAAACAGAGAAAAATCGGACATCTTATTCAAAGCCAAAACTGTGCAAAACACAGTCAGCAGCTCCAGTATCTCTCGATATAGACGGATGCCCATGATTATGATTATTGCCAAATGGCCAGATTCAAGCAAAGCCCCAATAGCTAAGAGTGGACGGTATTTGGCTCTCCAAAGAAACAAAATGTGGTCGTGGGTTCGTAAGAGGAAACTTTATTTTTGTCGTACCGTGTTATTTAGGGTACATTCTGATTTAATCAAAGTATATTCTGATCTAATCAAAGTATATGTCCGTCCGATAATAATAAAGTAAAATAGTTCAATAAAGTAGAATTGTTCAATAAATAAAATCAGTCGCTCACCACAGTAGCATCTTTGGATCGTACCGAAACTGCACCAGCAATATGAATGTTTCCGACAGATGGGAAGTTCTTCGTACAATTCGCACACCATCGACACACATACGATTCAATTGTAGTACAATTGTAATGTAGTGTGAACTAATTAATATTTTGGAAACGAGGAGTCGCAAGGAGTCGCAAGGAGTCGTAAGCTCGGAGGCTGCTTTGTCTCCCCGTGAAACGCAGGGTAACATGGCTAGTTTTGTATAAACCTTTGGTGCCAATAATGATATCAGTAACTGAATTTCATTATCCAAAACATGTATGACTTCAACGGATATACTAACGATCGCATCGAAGCTATTTACATATGGTTTGTTTACATAATGATTTCATTACATATATGGTTTGAGTACATATGTGGTTTGTTTACATACATTGTTTATTTACATATGGCTTGATTACATATATGGTTTGATTACATATATGGTTTGATTACATATATGGTTTGATTACATATATAGTTTGATTACATACATGGTTTGATTAGATATAGTTTGTGTACAATTGTCATGTTTGTGCATTGGAAATGTTGTATTTGCCCCATTGTCGAACGGTGATGCGATACTTAAGGGTGGCGATGCTTAATTAATGATAATTACTTCTTATAATAAAATTGATATACCACAATGGCCAACACGAAGACGACCAAACACGTAGCTGCCTACTTATCGTCGTTTGTCGGTAGGTTCACTCTGGCAACTATACGTTTGTCAGTAGGTGTACTCTGTTATAGGTACGTTTGTCAGTATGTGTACTCTGTTATAGGTACGTTTGTCAGCAGGTGTACTCTAGTATTTGTACGTTGTGACGCTGTCCGCACACTGACTAACTTACTCCAGTTGTTATTAGTTGCTGACAGTTGTTTGTTGACTGCCTGACTGCCTGTCTGATTCACACACTCACTAACTGATTAAATAACTCACCCACAGCCTGAATGTTTCACCGAATCACTAACTGACTAACTCACTGGTTCAACGACTCACTCATTGATAACTAGACTCACCGACTCATTCATCCACTCACCTAATCACTCACTCACTTATTCACTCACTCTCTCAATGACTAATTGACTGATTAACTTAATCACCTAATCGCTCACTATCCGAATCAATCATTCACTCTCTCTAAATGACTCATTGATTGATTAACTTAATCACATAATTGCTCACTCAATGATTCACTCACCGCCTGAATGACTCATTGATTGCTTCACTTAATCAATTAATAAATTCATTGAATCACCGAACCACTCATTGACTGATTGAAATAATCACTTAATTTCGTTGATAGAATCATTCATTCTACTGACTTGTGGAGTTGACAATGTATAATGCTGAATGACAACACAAATAACGGGATCGTGTCGTCGTGAAACACACGTTTGTGATAACCGTACTCAAGTATCACACTTCTGTGATAACCGTACATAAGTATCACACTTCTGTGATAACCATACATAAGTATCACACTTCTGTGATAACCATACATAAGTGTCACACTTCTGTGATAACCTGCATAAGTATCACACTTCTCTGATAACCGTACATAAGTAACACATTTCTGTGATAAACATACATAAGTATCACACTTCTGTGATAACCGTGCATAAGTATCACACTTCTGTGATAACCGTGCATAAGTATCACACTTCTGTGATAACCGTACATAAGTAACACATCTCTGTGATAACCGTACATAAGTATCACACTTCTGTGATAACCGTACGTAAGTAACACATTTCTGTGATAACCGTACATATGTATCACACTTCTGTGATAACCGTGCATAAGTATCACACTTATGTGATAATCGTACATAAGTAACAAATTTCTGTCATAACCATACATAAGTATCACACTTCTGTTGTGTAAGTATACCTTAATTTCACATGTTGCTGAATGATTGATTGATTTGTTGATTGACTGATTGAATGATTGCTTGACTGATTGAGTGATTTAAAACAATGGTTATCGACATGTTATGAACGGGGCCTTTGCATGTATCACCGGCGCATGAGCTAGTCCCTTGTTCTCACTTGCAGATCCAAACATATGCGACAACTTTTATGATTACCCGAAACCGAATTCTACTATCAAGTACAGATTCGTGTTGTGCCCTACGCCCGACCTAAACGGAACATTCAACTGGTGTTGCGGAGATCGTTATCAACAGAAATGTTGCAACTACCACTCCCATTACCATTTGTTGTGGGTAATTTAGGAAGACATAAATATATTCCGTCGGCAGGATAATTTCACAAATTGTTAGCTTGATGTGTGGCTGTGTGGTTAAGTATATGAATGCCGAACGTGTTTGTTTGGCTTGTAGATAAGTATTTGTATACCGAACTTGTTCGTTTCGTGTGCGGTTAATCGTCTGAGTACCAGGCTTATTTGTTTGGTGTGTCTTTAAGTCTATGAATGCCGAACATGTTCCTTTGGTGTGCGGTTAAGCGTCTGAGTGTCAAGCTTGATTGTATGGCGTGTGATTAAGTCTATGAATGCCGAACATGTGTGTATTGGTGTGCGGTTAAGCAACTGAGTACCAAATTGGTTTGTTTGGTGTGTGGTTAAACTTCCGAATGCCGAACGTGTTCGTTTTGTGTTCGGTTAAGCTTCTGATAGTCAAGCTTCTTTGTTTGGTGTGCTGCTAAGCATGTGAATGAAGAACGTGGTTGTGCTGATGCATGGTTCGGAAAGCTGGATGTACAAACGAGCAATCAAAAATAAATTAAACAACTTTGTGAGAATAAATGCCTCTAAAGACAAGAGGAATCGGTTGGCAAGAACACTAAACTAACAAGGAAATAAGAATACTAACAAAAACTATCTCAACAAATATAAGAAAGATCTACATATATCTACATATATCTACATATATCTGGGATAATTTTTTTATTGCTGAGTGGACAACCTTGCCGAGTAGCTGCTGGAAATGCGTCAACAGCACTTAAGCAACGATAAGTGAAAAGGCAGCCTTTCGCGGCCATCACCAACGATGAAGATTGTGTCTTACAATATATGCACAGGTGTATGTCCCAATTAAATTATTGTCACTAATACAAACAACGGGATCCCAAATATAGTAGCATTAATTTTAGTCAAAATCACGGCTGTGGCTCGGATCAATGGCGAGGACAGACGTGGAATAGCATTTCGACACAAAACCATATAAAAATATGACGATTTCTTGAGTTCGCTGGGTGTTGTAAACGCAATCCAGCGTTAATATATGATCTTCTAAATATCCCTCTAAGTACCCTTCTAAGTATCAAACTAAGTATCTCTCTGAGTATCTCTCTAAGTATCCCTCCAAGTATCCTTCTAAGTATCTCTCTAAGTATCTTTCTAAGTATCCCGCTAAGTATCTCTCTAAGTATCTCTCTAAGTACCCTTCTAAGTATCTCTCTAAGTATCTCTCTAAGTATCTCTCTAAGTATCTCTCTAAGTATCCCTCTAAGTATCCCTCCAAGTATCCTTCTAAGTATCTCTATAAGTATATCTCTAAGTATCCTTCCAAGTATTCTTCTAAATATCTTTCTAAGTATCTCTCTAAGTATCTCTCTAAGTATCCCTCACTCCTCTTGCGGATTGATGTAACAAATGTTTGATTGCTTATTCGCAGAACGAAATCCCCAAAGTAATTATTTTTACTATTGCAGACTTCTATCGTGAACGTATTTGTCATTGTTGTTGCAGAAACATCGATACGATTACAATAGTGTGTATCGCCGTCTCGATACTGCTGGCTTTTTGTTGTTGCGCATTTGGTGTCTATTGCGTCGTTCGCCGGTCCAAGAAACGACGCTCTGCGGGTTAGTTACAGAGGCGTCCTAGAAGGACCTACTATTTCAAAGCAGCTTTAAATCGGCTACTCAAGGTTACCACAATCTTGACATGCACAACATGGCCACCAATAGAGCAGATAAGGGGCTTCACACATATATTCTCATTGGGTCATTCTTTAAACTCAATCGATTAGCCACCTATAAATCCAAGATGGCGGCCATTTTTTTCAAGATGGCCGCCAATTTCAACATATTGATAAATATTGTTGACATATTTCAATGATCTCAGTGTCTACTGATATGTTTATGAACAAACTGAAGCTAATTATACTACTTAGACCACATTCTTTTTTATGTCACGCTACTTTCATTAATTTTAGTGTTGGCGCATGTAATCATGTTCACTATGTAGTTAATACTTTTGTAAAATTAACATACCTATACATTTTGGAATCAATATGGTATAAAGAACCAGAATACACGTTTTTTTATTTAGTAGGTAACATCTGAGGATTCCTAACTGAGCCTTGATTGCAATTGCTAACAATGACTCAAGTGCTTCATAACAATGAACTCAGTGTGAGATCAGTGAAGCCATGAGACATGCAGCCTGTCTCATGAGAGACATGCAGCATGACTCATGAAGCCATGAGACATGCTAGTCTGGGTCTGAGAGAGCAGGGACTGAGGGAGCAGAGATAAGAGAAATGCTAAACAGAGAAGTGTAGCCAGTGTGTTGTCAGGTAACAAATCCTCCCGTTGGTTGCTTTGTTTTACTTGAAGTGAAAGTTATTGTTGATGAGATAAAGAGGTTTTTTACGGTTTTCCTCATACAAAATCTGATCAACTGCCATTGCATATTCACTTGTTGCTGAGTTACATAAATTAGATAAATTAATAATTCTTACTTTAAAATACGTTAAATTAAATTTAATATTTAGAAAATATGTACTCGTACTCTTATCGTGAGAATGTACTCATACCCATATATATATATATATATATATATATATATATACATATATATATATATATATATATATATATATATATATATATATATAAATATATATATATATATATATGTATATATATATATAAATACATATATATATATATATATATATATATATACATACATATATATATATATATATATATATATATATATATATATATATATATATATATATATATATATATATATATATATATATATATATATATATATATATTATACATAGATACATACGCACGCACACACACACACACACACACACACACACACACACACACACACACACACACACATTTCAACCCGTTGAGAGGAAATGACGCTCACACATTTTTATTTATGCGAATCGATTGCATTTGAAGAATGATGCCACTGAGACTGTCCATGCCTAGTTTAATTTTTGTATCAACCTTTGAACGATACTGCCTTTTATTTGCCCTACTGCACAGACACTCTTTAGACCAGGCCCAATTAGTAACCGTAAAATTACGCTACCGTTGCATTACACCTACGAATATCTTTCAGCCCCGACTTACCAGCCGCCGCCTCCTGCCGGTAAATCGTTTCAATTATCGTTGTTATAATGCACTATAGTCTATCTTATGTGTGGATAGAGAATCGGTCTAGAAATAAACACTTGTCAAGAGAAGCTATTAGAAAAGTAACATACAAGCAAGCTATGTTAGAGGGTTTATATGCGTACCAGAAAGGGTGAAGATTACACAATCACAAAAAGGCACTTAATGAAACTACGACTGAAATTAGACAATTTAAATGCTATGAGCAAAACTTAGCATGTAGAATAAAAATGACAATGTGCATGCATATTATGTCGGGAGTAAATAAAATGTACGAGACAAGGTTGGACCACTAGAAGGTAGTGCTAGGAATATAATATCGCAGTGGTTTTTTTACTGGTGGAAGACCTAAATGGGTACTTCAGCTAATTGTTTACCAGAGAGGATATTAGTTCATTACCAGTTCCAAATTCTAAAAGAAATTGTAGCAGTGAAAATAAATGCAATGAAGGATAATAAATCACGTGGAGTTGATGGAATTCCGCCAAAACTGCTAATGGAAACAGTACAACAAATTAATATACCACTTGCAAGAGTGCTCAACTTGTCATTAAGAGAGAGAGATAGAGAGAGAGAGAGAGAGAGAGAGAGAGAGAGAGAGAGAGAGAGAGAGAGAGAGAGAGAGAGAGAGAGAGAGAGAGAGAGAGAGAGAGAGAGAGAGAGAGAGAGAGAGAGAGAGAGCGAGCGAGAGAGAGCGAGCGAGAGAGAGAGAGAGAGAGAGAGAGAGAAAGAGATAGAGAGATAGAGGTTCCTTTTGAATGGAAAGAAACAAACATCATACCATTATTTAGAAAGGATATGAGAAACAAGTAAAGCATTACACACCAGTTAGCTTAACACAAGTGATTAATAAATTAGAAAGATCATTTAAGGACCATATCTTCCATGTTAGACATAAATTTTAAATCCATCTCAAAATGGATTCCTAACAACGAGGTAGTGCTAAACAAATATTTTATGTTTTATAGAAGAAATCACTAAGTGGATATATGAGCAATAACCAGTATATATTATGTACTTAAATTTTTAGAAAGCTTTCGACAAAGTGCCGCATACAAAAATTACTGCTTAAATTAAAAACCCATGGTGATGGGGTTAGCACAATCAACTGGATAGAAAATATGTGATTACCAGAAGACAATATGTTGTAGGTAGACGGGGATGTTTCAAACTGGAAATCAGTTTTTCTTGGGGTACCACAAGGATCAGTATTAGGACCTTTATTATTCTTAATAAATATATATAACAGTGAGTTTGACGATAACATAACATGCAACGTACAGACATTTTGTGTTTAGAAAAGTTAAAAATTATGGAGTTAAGCAACATTTACAAAACGATCTAGACAAATTGGTGGGAAAAGTAAATGCCTAGATACAGGACACGGGAACTTGAATATAAACCATAAAATGGGAGATACTGTTCTAGGTACTGCATAAATGAAAAGGATTTAAAAGTAGCAATATGGGATGACATGAACATTTCAGAGCATTGTGGTAGTGCAGCTTCAAAGTGTAATCAAATACTTGGGTTGATTTTGAGAAATATAACACTTCAGGAAAAAGAGCTAATTATACCTCTGTATAAATAAATAGTTAGGCCTCATTTAGTATACTGTATACAAGCTTGGAGACCGTATCGTAAAAGGATATATATATATATATATATATATATATATATATATATATATATATATATATATATATATATATATATATATATATATATATATATATATATATATATATATATATAAACGCTACATCGAATTCGGAGGAGAGCAACTTAGTGATTCCAGCACTGAGATAACTTAGTTATGAAGAAAACCTTAAAGAATATGGTTTAACAACCCTAAAAACAAGGAGGTTAAGAGGAAATCAAATTGAAGTTGTTAAGATATTGAATGTGTATGACAATATTGATAGAATTATTTTTTTCTCACTTATGAAAGATAGTAGAACCAAAGGACACGAGGTGTCGATTGGATATCAGAAAGTACTCATAAAAAGGACAATAAATGAATGGGACAGATTATCAGCAGATTGTGTAAATGCTATATTTAAAAACAAAATTTACAAATATCTCAGGAGGGCGGGTTACACATAAATGAAACATTGTTGGACTCCCGATAAGTCAATGGCATCCTTGTCCACTGGGTGATGCAATGAGTCATAAGCACTTGTCTTTTCTCCCGTGCAACGCCGGGCAGCTCTGCTAGTTTTAATATATTGTTGAGGATGTACTAATTAAGAGACACGAGTAACGGACGAGGCAGCTGACGGCAGCTTGTCGACCCTCTTCCCGGTAGCTGATTGTTATAGGTTCCTCTGTAGTTCTTCCGCCCTACGATGCGCAGCCGAAGGTCGACGGTCAGACTGCCACCACCATACTCTCGGTCAAACAAGTCGGCCACGCGCTCACACAAGTACAAGGGCTTGGAGACAATTAATGTATGTATAATTGGGCATGGAGTGTGGGTAGAAGGGTGGACTGGAAGGGTAGGGTGGAAGGGTGAGTTGAAATGGTGGGCTGGAAGGGTGGGTTGGAAGGGTTGGCTGGAAAGGTGGGCTAGAAGGGTGGGTTGGAAAGGTGGGCTGGAATGGTGGGCTAGAAGGGTGGGTTGAAAGGGTAGGTTGTAAGGGTTGTGTTGGGTTGGTATGATTGGCTGGAAGGAAGGGTGAGCTGGAAGGGTGGATTGGAAGGGCGGGCTGGAAGTTTGGTTTGGGAGGGTGGACTGGAAGTGTTGGAAGAGTGGGCTGGAAGGATGCGTTGGAAGGGTGGATTGGAAGGGTGAGATGGAATGGTGGGTTGGAGTGGTTGGTTGGAAGGATGGGCTGGAAGGGTGGGCTGGAAGTGTGGGTTAGAAGGGTGGATTGGAGGGTTGGCTGGAAGGATGGGTTGGAAAGGTAGATTGGAAGGGTGGGCTGGAAGGTGGGTTGGTAGAACGGGCTGGAAGGGTGGAATGGAAGGGGGATTGGAAGGGTGGATTGGAAGGAAGGGTTGGTTGGAAGGGTGGATTGGAAGGAAGGGTGGGTTGGAAGGATGGATGGCGCTTTTGAGTAGATACTTACAAAACAAAGCGCTTCATATTAATAATAGACTAAGTGTCTTAAATATTCAGTACAAATAATAAATAAAGAATATATTACAATGCTAAAGTACAGTTGTAAAGCTTACCAGAGGGACACGTCAAGGTCACTCAGCGTCGCTTTCGGAAAGGATTTCACTTGTTTATGTGTTTTAGAGACGCAATCCTGTCATAAGACAAACCGACTGATGGCCAGAACAAGACGAGATACGTTACAATGACAAACAATGCCTAACAACGGCCAACAACGGCTAGCAACGGGTAACATCGGTTGACAATAGCTGACAACGGCAGGGAGCGGCTAGCAGCAGCTGACAACGGAAAACAATGGCAAACAAACGGCTAACAACGGCTAACAGCTGCTGACAACGGCTAAAAACAGCCGAAAACGGCAAACAACAACAAACAAGTGGCTAGTAACGGCAAACGACGGCTAACAACGGCTGACAGCGGCTGACAACGTCTAACAACTACTAACGAAGGCTAACAACGGCTGATAACGGCTGGTAACTGCTGATAACGGCTAACAAAGACAAACAGGGGAAAACAACGGCCAATAACGGCTGACAACCACCGACAACGGCTAACAACGATTGACGATTGACACCGGCTATCAACGGCCGACAATGGCTGACAACAGCAACCAAGCGGCTGACACCGGCTAACAATAACTAACTATGCTAATAACGGCTAACGACGGCCAACAACGGCAAACAACAACAAACAACGGCTAGCAATGGCTAACAGCGGCTGACAACGCTAACAACAGCTATGAACGGCTAGCAACGGCAAACAAGCGGCTAGCAACGGCAAACAACGGCTAGCAACGGCCAAAAGCGGCTGACAACGGCTAACAACAACTAAAAATGGCTAGCAACGACAAACAAATGGCTAGCAACGGCTAACGACGGCTAGCAGCGGCTGACAATGGCTGACAACGGCTGACAACGGCTAACAAAGGCAAATAGGAACAAACAACGGCTAACAACGGCAAGCAAGCGGTTGACACCGGCTAACAACGGCCGACAACGGCTAACAACGGCAATCAAGCGGTTGACAACGGCTAACAACGGCCAACAACGGCTAATGACGACAATCAAGCGGCTGACAACGGCTAACAACGGCTGACAACGGCTAACGACGGCAATCAAGCGGCGGACAATAGCTAACAACGGCCAACAATTGCAAACAAGCGGCTAACAACGGCTGACAACGGCCAACAACGGCCAACAAGCGGCTATCAGCGGCTAACAGCAACTAACAGCGGCAATCATTGGCTAACGACGAAAAACTCCGATATTCAAACTGATACTGCAGCTAAAACAAGCGAACAGCGATACGGTGGACTCCGCTTACGTTTAACATAATCACTTCGGGCCAGAGCAATTTGCTTATATCAAGTGGTTGATTCTCTTAAGTGATTATACTATTATTATGTTATCCGCAGTGACGTATCTTGGATATCGCAAAGAGGGGGGCCAAGGGGGGCAAACCTAGTCACCATGGTACCATGTAGCGGCACAACGGTCAAATACGTGAACAATTTAAGCCAACAGGGGCTCAAGGTCGATGGCCTCCCCCTAAATACTCCTTGCTACTTCGAATTCCAATCTGTGCCACCTGCAGTGTTTGGCTAACCTTGTAACAGTGTAAATGGAAGGAACCAAACACGTTTCACAAAACAAGAACCATGTTACCAGGAACTCGCCGGCAGACAAGCCATGCTTGTTGAACTGGTGAAATATTTCTCACACAGCGATAAACGCTTTCACAACTGTTCCAGCGAATATGCCAATAACAGTTCTTATTGCACTTACACATGTTTGCAAGATTATTTGCAGACAGTGGTGAAATCGTGAGTGACTAACATTTCATTCACTATGTGGCGCCACTGGTGGGTTTTTTTTATTGCACTGAGCCCGTGTTACAATGAAATGAAATATAAAGCACGACAAAATATTTGTTTTAAGTTAGAAAGAGTTTAAAAACTAGAATTTTATGTCACACATGTAATGCCACATTTATATTTTTTATAAAAAAAATAACTAACAATCACAGTCATATGCACATATGCACAGTATACCTGTACATATGCGATAAATCTACTTATTAACATATTTCCACAACTTCACAAACTTTAGGCAACAACTACTGCATCTGCCTTATTTTGGTTTTGTGAGTCACATGTGTAACGCTCCGTGTAATATATGTTTAAAAATCCATTAATGATGAAGAACATTATTATTATGTATACCCTAACTGCTACATATATACATAATAATTAAGATGGATCTGCAAAGTTTTATGAAACATTTTTGTCTGAATGTCACACACGTAATGCTGGAATCGCCCTTGTTCCACTTCAGGACTGCTGAAACATTCTAGGTAGAAACTATTGTTCCATAACTTTTGTTAGGCATAAACCAGTCCAGTACCACAAATAACAACTATATAACTACAAATATCCTTCCAGGATTCCTTCAACAAAGTTGACTACCATTATAGCATTTCAACGTAAATAAATTTATATCATGAACTAATCATCAACCTACATCAACATTTGGTAGAACTGTTTCCTGCAATGTGTAGATTATATAACCATAATTACAACAGACATGTACATTTTATGGTGGTGGCTCCGTCGAACATGGCTACTATTTCTTCACGATCCGCCGTGTCTTCTTCTCCAATTATTTCTACACAATCTGCCGTATCGACCTCCCCAACTACTACTTCTTCACTATCCGCTGTGTCGACAACTGCAACTTCTCTTTCAAGACCCGCTGTGTCGACCTCGACAACTACTTCTTCACGATCCGCTGTGTCGACCTCTGCAACTACTTCTTCACGATCTGATGTGTCGACAGCCACTCTGTCAACTACTACAGCTTCTACATCTTTCACTGGTAGCACTACTTCGCCACTGTGGACAACAGTAATCTCCAAAAAGTCTCGCAACACTATTAAACCACTGACATCTAATCGTAAGTCACACACCATGACCGCAGGAAACTCTTCCAATTGTAGTCTTAAGTGTGCACCGGTGCGACTCATACCTGCGGAGTACTTTCTCACAGGATTTCATGCTGACACAACTTGTGAAGAATTATATACATACGTGTCATCAACTTTGAGTTTGAAATGCTCATGTGAGCGATTACCAACCCGACACAACTCATATTCTTCTTTCAAGCTGTGTGTTGACATTCCTAAACCTAACTTGCTCTATGACGCTGATCTCTGGCTGGCTGGAACAAAGATTGGACGGTATTTCCCACCTAGGAAACACACACTAACAGATTCAACACTATTATAGACTTTCCCCTCCGTATTGCTTCCTTTAACTCCAGAAGTATACGGAACAGTGCTGACGTGGTTGACATCTTAAACTCTTTAGATATACTTGCTGTGCATGAACACTGGCTCTCTAAACAGAGCCTTTCTTTCCTTAATTCTATTCACTCTGACTTTAACGCCAGAGGAATTACTTCCATTGATTATGGTGATGGTTTGAGTGGACGTCCTCATAGTGGACTCTGCTTTTTATGGAGGCGTTCACTCGACCCCTTTATTGAACCGTTGATTTATGTTGACGAGAAGAGACTCCTGGGTCTAAAAATTACCAGCTCTAACGCCACTATTCTACTTCTTAATGTCTATCTACCATATCAGACTGATGACAATGCTGATGAATATCTAGAAATTTTAGGCAAAATCCAGGCCATAAGCGATTCATTTGAATCAACCAATATATTCATCATTGGTGATTTTAATGCGGATATTAAGAACCCCAGTCTTTTTACTCCATTTCTCAATACTTTTATAAACGACTGTCACCTTATCGCAAGTGACACATTGCTTCTCCCCTCTGATGCTTTTACATATGTTAGTGATGCGCACGGCTCAAGGAGCTGGCTCGACCACGTGCTCACAACCCACTCTAGTCAGTCATCAATATCTGATATGGAAGTTAAATATGATTGTGTATCTTCCGACCACTTACCTCTATGCTTTTCTATACATGTCAAGTTATTACCTTCCTCTGAAGCCCTCATACAGGAGCAAATTCACGCACCTCATCCTGTGTGGAATGCTGCCTCCCCCCAGGATCTCCATAACTATCATACACAAACCGGTTTGCTTTTATCTGCTATTGATGTACCTCATGGGGTTTTAAGATGTACTAACCCTAATTGTAATGATGAAGCCCATCGCACTTTGCTAAGCAATCTTTACAATGATATTATAAAATCACTTAAAGACGCTGCCGAGGTAATCCCTACTAAGGCTAACAACACGTCTTCTAAGTATACTATTCTTGGCTGGAACGACCTAGTCAGAGACTCCCATCAAGCTGCTAGAGAATCCTTTCTCTTCTGGTGTTCTGCTGGAAGTCCGCGTCATGGTCCTTTGTATGATATAATGAAAATTAGACGCGCTCATTTTAAACGCAACAAAAGACTATGTGAAAAAAATGCTGGAATTCTTAAAGCTGAAATACTTGCTTCTAAACTATGTAATAATGACTTCAAAAACTTCTGGAAGGACATAAAACATATGAATAACGCCAGGTTGCCAAATCCTAGCAATGTTGGTGGTGCTTCAGGTGTCGAAAATGTAAAGAATATGTGGCTTCATCATTACCAGTCCCTACTTAACTCTATACATGGCTCTCCAGTCAACATCAAGAAGATTAATGAATACTGTAGCAATGTACAGCTTAATGTTCAAATGATTGTTAATGTTAAGGAAATTCAAGATATAATACATGCAATGCCAGTAGGCAAAGCCCCAGGTTATGATAGTGTAAGTAACGAACATTTTAAATATGCTAATGAAAAACTTCATGTTCTCATATCACTTTTATATAGTAGCATGTTAATTCATGGTTTTTACCGGATGCTATGATGATTATAATCATAGCCCCCATAATAAAAAATAAGGCGGGTGACCTGTCTGATAACAACTACCGACCCATTGCTCTAGCCACAATTGCTAGTAAATTATTTGAATCCTTGATATTATCCAGGGTTTCTACTTTTTTATCTACATGTGTAAACCAATTTGGATTTAAAAAGCATCACTCAACTGAAATGCTCATATTTTTATTAAAAGAACTCTTTCGACACTACATAGCGAATGGCTCATCTATGTATGTTACCATGCTGGATGCCTCTAAGGCCTTTGACAAAGTCAATCATAGTAAGCTTTTCACCAAACTAATTGACCGGGGATGTCCTCCTTTTATTGTTCGCATTCTTTATTACTGGTACAGAACCCAGAAATTCACTGTCAGATGGTGTTGTAGCTTCTCAGAATTTTTTTCCGTTTCAAACGGTGTTAAGCAGGGTGGAATCCTTTCTCCACTTTTTTTAATGTTTACATGGATGACTTAAGTGTAAATTTGAATAAATTACAAATTGGCTGTCTTTATGCAGGAACCATAATGAACCATATGATGTATGCCGATGACCTTTGTGTTTTTTCACCTAGTGTTGCGGGGTTGAGAAAACTCACCGATTGTTGTGCCAAGTATGGCAATATGTTTGATATAACGTACAATGCCAAAAATTCTGTCTGTATGGTTATTGATAACAAACCTAGGGACAAGAAAAATATTCATCCTGTTGTTATCAATAACCATACACTACCTTACACTGAGAAATGTAAATACCTTGGCCATATTATAAACAATAATCTTACTGATGATGACGATATTGCCAGGCAGAAAAGATGTATCTATGCTCAGGCAAATGCTTTAGCCAGAAAATTTTACTTATGCAACAATTCCATTAAAACAACTTTATTTAGTTCATACTGTGGTTCAATGTACACCTCAAGTCTTTGGTGTCATTTTAAAAAAACAGAGTCTGATAGGTATTACTGTCGCTTATAACAACAGTTTTAGAATTATACACAACCTGTCACCCCGCTGTCGTGCAAGCCATATGTTCGCTACTAATTATGTTAAATCCTTTAATGAACGTATTCGCTCATCAATTTTTAGCCTTTTATACCGGCTGGAAAAATCCGACAATATACTTTTTGTGAATTATCTTCACACTTTTATTTATTATCAAAGTCCATTGATTAAACATTGGATTGATCAATTGTATGCTTTTAATTCATGATGTTTGTATTTTTATACAAATATATTTTTTTATCCTTACTTATCTTATATATATATATATATATATATATATATATATATATATATATATATATATTACTACACATCATGTATGTATATTTATATATATATATATATATATATATATATATATATATATATATATATATATTTCGCACTACATGTACCTCTATTGTTCATCATGTGTGTATATGTATGTTTTTTTTAACCTGTATGTATTTATAATATTATGGGCTCTTGCCTGAAATAAAACATTATTATCATTATTATTATTGTTAATGTGACTGGTTTATGCCAAATAAAAGTTACAGATCAGTATCTGCTACCCACATCGATTTTTTTTATTATAATTTAGCGGGGGACTGTTGGTCTATGCCCCCTTGATTCACCGCTGGAGCCCCAATAGTTCAGATTCTGGGGATCTGGCTGGCCCCTAAACGTTTGCCAAAAATATGATGTTTTACACACGTTTTTGTCCCCAGTTTTGGTGGCTAACCCCAAGATTCTGGAAAGTGGGGGTTCGGCTGGCCCCCACTGATTTTGTGCTAAATTCTATCCCTGTATATCGTCAGGAACTTGAGCTCAGAGGAACAACAAAACAGAATCATTGAGTATTTACATAAACAGGAACGCGCAAAAGTCATCATTAGCAGGTAGATATAGTTTTAGATGATTTCAAAGTGACGGGTAATTCATTTTAGACACTAGGGGCAGCTTTAGATAATTATGACAACTAGGCATGTCATAAAATATTATGGTTCTGATATGAACATTGGGATGTATAAATACCCAAAATATAATACTTTTTACTGATAGATGCGCATCTATCAGTAAAAAGTATTATATTTTGGGTATTTATACATCCCAATGTTCATATCAGAACCATAATATTTTATGACATGCCTAGTTGTCATAATTATCTAAAGCTGCCCCTAGTGTCTAAAATGAATTACCCGTCACTTTGAAATCATCTAAAACTATATCTACCTGCTAATGATGACTTTTGCGCGTTCCTGTTTATGTAAATACTCAATGATTCTGTTTTGTTGTTCCTCTGAGCTCAAGTTCCTGACGATATACAGGGATAGAATTTAGCACAAAATCAGTGGGGCCAGCCGAACCCCACTTTCCAGAATCTTGGGGTTAGCCACCAAAACTGGGGACAAAAACGTGTAAAACATCATATTTTTGGCAAACGTTTAGGGGCCAGCCAGATCCCCAGAATCTGAACTATTGGGGCTCCAGCGGTGAATCAAGGGGCATAGACCAACAGTCCCCCGCTAAATTATAATAAAAAATCGATGTGGGTAGCAGATACTGATCTGTAACTTTTATTTGGCATAAACCAGTCACATTAACAATAATAATAATGATAATAATGTTTTATTTCAGGCAAGAGCCCATAATATTATAAATACATACAGGTTAAAAAACATACATATACACACATGATGAACAATAGAGGTACATGTAGTGTGAATATATATATATATATATATATATATATATATATATATATATATATATATAAATATACATACATGATGTGTAGTAATATATATATATATATATATATATATATATATATATATATATATATATATAAGATAAGTAAGGATAAAAAATATATTTGTATAAAAATACAAACATCATGAATTAAAAGCATACAATTGATCAATCCAATGTTTAATCAATGGACTTTGATAATAAATAAAAGTGTGAAGATAATTCACAAAAAGTATATTGTCGGATTTTTCCAGCCGGTATAAAAGGCTAAAAATTGATGAGCGAATACGTTCATTAAAGGATTTAACATAATTAATAGCGAACATATGGCTTGCACGACAGCGGGGTGACAGGTTGTGTATAATTCTAAAACTGTTGTTATAAGCGACAGTAATACCTATCAGACTCTGTTTTTTAAAATGACACCAAAGACTTGAGGTGTACATTGAACCACAGTATGAACTTAAATTAAGTTGTTTTAATGGAATTGTTGCATAAGTAAAATTTTCTGGCTAAAGCATTTGCCTGAGCATAGATACATCTTTTCTGCCTGGCAATATCGTCATCATCAGTAAGATTATTGTTTATAATATGGCCAAGGTATTTACATTTCTCAGTGTAAGGTAGTGTATGGTTATTGATAACAACAGGATGAATATTTTTCTTGTCCCTAGGTTTGTTATCAATAACCATACAGACATATTTTTTGGCATTGTACGTTATATCAAATATACTGCCATACTTGGCACAACAATCGGTGAGTTTTCTCAACCCCGCAACACTAGGTGAAAAAACACAAAGGTCATCGGCATACATCATATGGTTCATTATGGTTCCTGCATAAAGACAGCCAATTTGTAATTTATTCAAATTTACACTTAAGTCATCCATGTAAACATTAAAAAAGTGGAGAAAGGATTCCACCCTGCTTAACACCGTTTGAAACGGAAAATTCTGAGAAGCTACAACACCATCTGACA
Organism: Lamellibrachia satsuma; assembly: GCA_033239005.1. Taxonomy (NCBI): domain Eukaryota; kingdom Metazoa; phylum Annelida; class Polychaeta; order Sabellida; family Siboglinidae; genus Lamellibrachia; species Lamellibrachia satsuma. Next base: position 2,496,129 of record BSQZ01000021.1, on the reverse strand, counting down.
GTGAATTTCTGGGTTCTGTACCAGTAATAAAGAATGCGAACAATAAAAGGAGGACATCCCCGGTCAATTAGTTTGGTGAAAAGCTTACTATGATTGACTTTGTCAAAGGCCTTAGAGGCATCCAGCATGGTAACATACATAGATGAGCCATTCGCTATGTAGTGTCGAAAGAGTTCTTTTAATAAAAATATGAGCATTTCAGTTGAGTGATGCTTTTTAAATCCAAATTGGTTTACACATGTAGATAAAAAAGTAGAAACCCTGGATAATATCAAGGATTCAAATAATTTACTAGCCATTGTGGCTAGAGCAATGGGTCGGTAGTTGTTATCAGACAGGTCACCCGCCTTATTTTTTATTATGGGGGCTATGATTATAATCATCATAGCATCCGGTAAAAACCATGAATTAACATGCTACTATATAAAAGTGATATGAGAACATGAAGTTTTTCATTAGCATATTTAAAATGTTCGTTACTTACACTATCATAACCTGGGGCTTTGCCTACTGGCATTGCATGTATTATATCTTGAATTTCCTTAACATTAACAATCATTTGAACATTAAGCTGTACATTGCTACAGTATTCATTAATCTTCTTGATGTTGACTGGAGAGCCATGTATAGAGTTAAGTAGGGACTGGTAATGATGAAGCCACATATTCTTTACATTTTCGACACCTGAAGCACCACCAACATTGCTAGGATTTGGCAACCTGGCGTTATTCATATGTTTTATGTCCTTCCAGAAGTTTTTGAAGTCATTATTACATAGTTTAGAAGCAAGTATTTCAGCTTTAAGAATTCCAGCATTTTTTCACATAGTCTTTTGTTGCGTTTAAAATGAGCGCGTCTAATTTTCATTATATCATACAAAGGACCATGACGCGGACTTCCAGCAGAACACCAGAAGAGAAAGGATTCTCTAGCAGCTTGATGGGAGTCTCTGACTAGGTCGTTCCAGCCAAGAATAGTATACTTAGAAGACGTGTTGTTAGCCTTAGTAGGGATTACCTCGGCAGCGTCTTTAAGTGATTTTATAATATCATTGTAAAGATTGCTTAGCAAAGTGCGATGGGCTTCATCATTACAATTAGGGTTAGTACATCTTAAAACCCCATGAGGTACATCAATAGCAGATAAAAGCAAACCGGTTTGTGTATGATAGTTATGGAGATCCTGGGGGGAGGCAGCATTCCACACAGGATGAGGTGCGTGAATTTGCTCCTGTATGAGGGCTTCAGAGGAAGGTAATAACTTGACATGTATAGAAAAGCATAGAGGTAAGTGGTCGGAAGATACACAATCATATTTAACTTCCATATCAGATATTGATGACTGACTAGAGTGGGTTGTGAGCACGTGGTCGAGCCAGCTCCTTGAGCCGTGCGCATCACTAACATATGTAAAAGCATCAGAGGGGAGAAGCAATGTGTCACTTGCGATAAGGTGACAGTCGTTTATAAAAGTATTGAGAAATGGAGTAAAACGACTGGGGTTCTTAATATCCGCATTAAAATCACCAATGATGAATATATTGGTTGATTCAAATGAATCGCTTATGGCCTGGATTTTGCCTAAAATTTCTAGATATTCATCAGCATTGTCATCAGTCTGATATGGTAGATAGACATTAAGAAGTAGAATAGTGGCGTTAGAGCTGGTAATTTTTAGACCCAGGAGTCTCTTCTCGTCAACATAAATCAACGGTTCAATAAAGGGGTCGAGTGAACGCCTCCATAAAAAGCAGAGTCCACTATGAGGACGTCCACTCAAACCATCACCATAATCAATGGAAGTAATTCCTCTGGCGTTAAAGTCAGAGTGAATAGAATTAAGGAAAGAAAGGCTCTGTTTAGAGAGCCAGTGTTCATGCACAGCAAGTATATCTAAAGAGTTTAAGATGTCAACCACGTCAAAAGCACTGTTCCGTATACTTCTGGAGTTAAAGGAAGCAATACGGAGGGGAAAGTCTATAATAGTGTTGAATCTGTTAGTGTGTGTTTCCTAGGTGGGAAATACCGTCCAATCTTTGTTCCAGCCAGCCAGAGATCAGCGTCATAGAGCAAGTTAGGTTTAGGAATGTCAACACACAGCTTGAAAGAAGAATATGAGTTGTGTCGGGTTGGTAATCGCTCACATGAGCATTTCAAACTCAAAGTTGATGACACGTATGTATATAATTCTTCACAAGTTGTGTCAGCATGAAATCCTGTGAGAAAGTACTCCGCAGGTATGAGTCGCACCGGTGCACACTTAAGACTACAATTGGAAGAGTTTCCTGCGGTCATGGTGTGTGACTTACGATTAGATGTCAGTGGTTTAATAGTGTTGCGAGACTTTTTGGAGATTACTGTTGTCCACAGTGGCGAAGTAGTGCTACCAGTGAAAGATGTAGAAGCTGTAGTAGTTGACAGAGTGGCTGTCGACACATCAGATCGTGAAGAAGTAGTTGCAGAGGTCGACACAGCGGATCGTGAAGAAGTAGTTGTCGAGGTCGACACAGCGGGTCTTGAAAGAGAAGTTGCAGTTGTCGACACAGCGGATAGTGAAGAAGTAGTAGTTGGGGAGGTCGATACGGCAGATTGTGTAGAAATAATTGGAGAAGAAGACACGGCGGATCGTGAAGAAATAGTAGCCATGTTCGACGGAGCCACCACCATAAAATGTACATGTCTGTTGTAATTATGGTTATATAATCTACACATTGCAGGAAACAGAGAGAGCGAGAAAATAAACATCAAAAGAGGAGTGCGACAGGAGGATACCATCTCACCCAAACTATTCACATCAACACTCGAAAGTATCTTCAGAAGACTGAACTGGGAGAACAAAAGCCTGAAAATAGACGGAGAATATCTTAACCATCTCCGTTTCGCAGACGATATCTTCCTGTGCACCGAAGCACCACAAGAACTAGAAATGACGCTACAAGAACTATGCGAATAAAGTAACCTAAGCGGCTTGAGGATGGACATCTCAAAAACAAAAGTAATAGTGGAAGACAACACCCCAATATACGTTAATAACACTCAGATAGAGAATGTGGAGAGTTACGTATACCTAGGCCAACGCTTCAGCCTTAGGGACAAGAACCAAGACACGGAAATCCTACGACGAATTACAGCCGGCTGGACAGCATATGCAAAACATCGCGACATCTTCAAAAGTAACTTTGCTATCTGTCTAAAAAGAATGGTTTACAATTCGTGTGTACTGCCAGCTACGACATACGGTGCTGAAACATGGTCACTCACAAAACAAGCTCAGAAAAAAACTAGCAGCCGCGCAGACAAAAATGGAGAGGAGTATGCTTAATATAACATACCATGACAGAAAGACAAACACCTGGTGAGAGCAAAGACAGGAGTCACAGACGTGATAAAAACAACCAGAAGAATGAAGTGGTCTTGGGCAGGACACATCAGCCGACTCAAAGATGACAGATGGACAAAGCGCATTACCACCTGGAGACCATACGGAAGGAAGAGATTACGAGGAAGACCAGCAAAACGACGGAGAGACTTGGATGAGTATTGGAATGAAACCACCTGGCAGAGAACAGCGCAAGATAGGCAAACTTTGAAACAACATGCTGAGGCCTTCGCCCAACCACGGGACAATACGGCTGATATATGTGTGTGTGTGTGTGTGTGTGTGTGTGTGTGTGTTTGTTTGCGTGCGTTCGTGTGTGTGTGTGTGAGTGTGTGTGAGTGCGTGCGTGCGTGTGTGTGGGTGGGTGTGCGTGCGTGCGTGCGTGCGTGCGTGCGTGTGTGTGTGTGTTTATGTGTGTGATCTATATTATGCAACTGACAAGTGATGCGGGTATGGAACATGCATTTACTTACATAACCCGATGAAGTACCTTATAAGAAATTAGAACACAACATCAATTTGATATATCATAATACAATTGCACAGTTCACTTCACCCACCATACTGGTGGCCCATTAAAGGTGGAGTTTCCGAGATGTTAATACGAAGTCTGACTCAGTGCCACGGGATGTCTCTCAAAACGTCCTCTTTAGCAATGGCCTCTCCAACATCAGTGGTCGAAGTGTCGGAGGACAGCAGCTCGTCGCTCTTCTGTCCACTTACTTCTTGCAACTGCAATTTTACAAGGCACTCGTGGACAAAAGTATGACAAATTACCGATTAGCAATATCGATTATAAATGAATCGCCAACTTCCAAAATACACTGTGTCAAATGATGATTACTTCATTAATGTATTCCAGGGCTACTATTATAGGAAGAAAACGTCAATGTAAGAGAGAGTGGTAGATAATGCATGTCAAATCAGTAACAATACTATAAATTTAGCTTATGTTATGGGTTCAAGTTTGCAAAAGGACAAGGCATTGTGAACAGAGGAAACACACGACATCAGCATGGAAAGAGGTCTTACTATTTGTATATTTCGTACTATGTTTTAACCACGAGAATACCGAGAACCGCCTGCAACAACCTTACATTTGGTGACACACATATAATTGTCAGCATATAAATTTTGCTCCAGATGAATACGCCATATTATTTGATAAATATGCCTATTGCGCTTTTGTTTGTTTCAAACGGTGGCGCTTTCCCTCGCAAAGTTGTGCCAATAATTGATTGTTCGATTATAATATTAGATGCTTTGCATTATATTGAAATACTCCTAGACCTAGCTGGTCGAACAATCGAATTACCCTTTGTAATTATTACGTACAGCTGCCAATCACGCTACGCGAACAATTACGTACAATTGTTCACAACGTCATGCGTCATTTCTTCGATTATTGATTGCAAAGGCATTTCGCGATAAGTTAGACAGGTGGTCAAATATAGCTTCTCGTGACAGAACTGCTCTGCGTAAGTTTGCTCACTTTCTGAAGCAGTGTACGACGCTATGGGAGGGGGTACATGCGTTGCCTCGATGTACTCAACGATGACCGCGAGAACAGGAAGTTACTTGGCAAGCTTCCTGACTGGCTGGTTACCGGGTGGGCTCGATTAGTGTCTACCGGAAAACCGGAAATGGTTGCTTTCCGCCTTTCGCAGAGTTTGCAACATTTGTGTTTCGTGGAGCTGATATCGCCTGCGATCCCATCGCTTCCTTCCAATCACTGCTGACGCCAGCAAGACAAGATATGATCGAAAACAATCTCAAGCATCAAGTTCGTTCTCTACAGACGCAAAGATTAAGACATTTGACAAATACACTCGCAGTAAATGTACCCTTATCAGGAAATCACCCTCTGGACAATTGCAAAACATTTCTTGCGAAACCTCTACAAGAAAGGAAGATATTTGCAACGCAAAAGGGTCTGTGTTTCGGGTGCATGGAACCAGGCCACCGTTCAAAGGAATGCAAAATACGTAAGAGTTGCAAGACGTGTGCGAAACGACACCCTTCGTCTTTGCATGGTGACATCAGACGGGATGCACGTGAAATGACCATAACGAATCGAAAATCGATAAGTACGCAGACCAGCATTTGTCACTGCAACAGCAGTAATTGTTGTAAGTAGAGCTCCATGATCGTTCCTGTATGGGTGTCACACTCAGGTAGACCTGACTATAAAGACTTGTTTATGCACTGCTTGACACACAGTCTGACACTACTTTCATTTTAATTTATACGCGCGCTGCAGTGGGTGTTGATGGGACTCCAGTGCAATTCTCACTCTCGACGATGTCTGCTTCAATTCAGATTATCCAGAGCAGTAGAATTAATGGTCTACACGCTCGTTCGTACAATGGTGACTCTACCATTGCATTCCGTCCGACATACACACGGGACATTATACCCACTAATCGTGCACATATTCCGACACCTGCTGTGGCACAGAGGTGGCCTCACTTGCACAGTGAAACAAACAAACTGATACCGCTGCACGAATGTGAGGTGGGGCTTCTCATCAGATACGACTGCACTAATGCCCCAGTTCCTCGAAAGGTCATACCTCCAGTTGCTGGATGACCTTATATGCTCACAGGACAGACCTTGGATGGGGAATTATAGGCGTGACCGACACAACACACGATGAAACTGGTGATATTGAAGCGATCTGTGTAAGCCATAGGATCATGGTGCATCGCGTTCCCTCTTCAGTGTCTACATGCGACAACCAGGAAGTGATGTTGTATTGTAAAACTATGATTAAGGAGGTTATTAACCCAACTCAAATAGCTAACATGATGGAATTGAATTTTAAAGATAAAAATGCAGAACTTACCACACTGTCCTGTGAAGATCAGATGTTCATCGCTAAACTTAAGCTTGCCTTTTCATGACTCAAGCCCATGCCTTCCGAACAATAACGCTCATGCATTTCACCGGTTGCAATATCTAAAGAAGCGCCTGCAAAGAAACCCTAAGTATCACGCAGATTACACTGATTTCACGGAGAACGTGATCCAGCGCGGATACGGAGAACGTGATCCAGCGTGGATACGGAGAACGTGATACAGCGTGGATACGGAGAACGTGATCCAGCATGGATACGGAGAACGTGATCCAGCGGGGATACGGAGAACGTGATCCAGTGTGGATACAGAGAACGTGATCCAGCGTGGATACAGAGAACGTGATCCAGTGTGGATATGGAGAACATGATCCAGCGTGGATATGGAGAACGTGATCCAGCATACGGAGAAAAAGTTCTAGATTCCAATATCAACAAAGATGATGATGACATATGGTACATTCCACACCATGGTTTGTATCATAACAAGAAACAAACCGGACAAGATTCGTGTCGTTTTCGACTGTAGTGTTACTTTCAAGAGTCAATCGTTGAATGAACACTTGCTGCAAGGCCCAGACCTCACTAACTCCTTGGTGGGAGTTGTGTGTCGGTTTCGCAAAGAACCAATCGTATTCATTTGTGATGTGGAACAAATGTTTCACCTGTTCAAAGTTGACACGAGGCACCGTGACTTCTTACGGTTCTTGTGGTGGGACGGAGGAGATTATGATGCCAGACCATCCGAATGCAGAATGTGTGTCCACTTGTTTCGCGCGATTCATCACCGGGCTGTGCTAATTTCGGATTGAAGCAGGCAGCGAACGACGGCGAAGTCAAATTTGGAACAGATGCACTAAACGTTGTGCGAAGGACGGGCTCAAGTCTGTTCTTACTGTTGATGAAGCAACTTACCTAATCGGAAATACAAAACAATTACTTGCAAAAGCTGGACTAAAATGTTCTGTGTAATTCCATGGAAGTTGTTGAAATGATGCCGCGGGAGGATCTCGCTCAGGGTCTTAAGGATTTAAGCCAACATGAAGCTCTGCCAGTCGAAAGAGCTTTAGGAGTCCAATGGTGTATGTAGAATGATTCGTTTCAATTTGGTATAGAGAATGATTCGTTCAAGTTCATAATCATTCTAAGAGATGTGCCTCTAACCAGACGAGGTGTCCTGTTAACCATAAGTTCGGTCTATGATCCGGTGGGATTCATTGCGCCAGTCATTCTGAAGGGTAAGAAGATACTACAACAATTGTGCCGTGACAACTCAGACTGGGACACACCTATGCCTGACGTAATTTGTGCTCAATGGGAAAGCTGGAGAACTTTTCTATTCTTATTTGAGTCCTTGAAGATCAAACGATGTCTCAAACCTGACAACTTTGGAGACGTCTGCTCCGTGGAATTACACCACTTTTCTGATGCCAGTACTATTGGGTATGCACAGTGCTCCTACATCCGACAAACAGACAACTATGCCAATGTTCACTGTTCATTCATGATGGGCAAGGCTAGAGTTACGCCAATCAAGGCTGTCACGATCCCATGTCTTGAGTTGACTGCCGCGGTAGTATCTACCAAGATAAGCAAGATGCTTCAACATGAACTCAAATACGACAACGTGACTAACATCTCCTGGAGTGACAGTCGAATTATTCTTGGAAATATCAAGAACGAAATACGACGATTTCATATTTTCGTAACCAACAGGGTGCAACAAATTAGAAATCTCACTGACGTTTCGCAATGGAGACATGTAACTTCTGCAGACAACCCAACGGACGGTGGCTCCAGAGGTTTGTCACCTGCTGAACTGACTGATCATTGCACATAGCTTCAGGGTCCATACTTCTTGCGCAACAATGGGCTTCCTTCCGATGATTGTATTCTAAATCCAAATGACTCTGAAGTTCGGAAATCACAATCCTTTGCGAGTGCGAGCGTTGCCCCGTTCTACACAGTTCTGGCGTATCTCGAATCCGTGTCAGATTGACACCGTGCAAAGCCTATCAGATTGGCACCGTGCAAAGCGTGTCATCGCAGTTTGGCTACTTTGGAAACAGAAGCTGAGGAATGCCATTGAGTAGACTAATCCCGCCTCTGTCAACAGAATTCAGTGCCATGTGCCCGTTGACATAGCAACCTTATAGAATGCTGAGTTTGAGATCGTAAGAAAAGTTCAAGCAGAAAGCTTTTCAGAAGGAATCAAGACCCTTCGTTATCTTGAAGTCAAATACAAGTAGTGTATAGCCAACGACTGCCAGACAGCGTAACAAATATGTAAATAGGACTAGTTCACTTTACCGACTCGACACATTTCTAGACGACCGAGACATCATGCGTGTTGTTGGACGCATTAGAAGAGCTGCAAACAACTCGGCGTTGACTTCTTTGAACCTTTGACTCCCATTCATCTTCTCACCTTGAAATCGAAGGTAATATTACCGCCACCAGGTGAATTCCTTCGAGCGGATGTCTTTGCTCGCAGACGCTGGCGTCGAGTACAACACCTTGCGAATGAGTTCTGGACGCGTTGAAAAAGGAATTCCTTCAAACTGTTCAACTGCGAAGAAACTGGTACAACCCAAACGTGATCTACACATCGGAGACATTGTCATCATCAATGACAGTAACTTACCTCGCAAACAATGGAAGCTTGCGAGAGTTGAGAAAACCTTTACTAGCAAGGACAATAAAGTACGCTGAATGAAAAGGAAGCGAACCAGACCCATCTCGTTCATCGAACGTCCCATTGAACTTAAGTTGATGCTGTTGCTGGAAAACGAGTGAAGCTGTACAATCACTTGACACTCTGTTATCCAAACTTTCTCGCCGCAACTGTGTATATTATGTATGTATGTATTATTTATAATTATTACCGAAAGTATTATTACTGAAAATGATGGTTTGCAAAGCTGCACAAGATCTATTGCCGAAAATAACAGTGATTGCCATTTGTAGTTACTCCTTTTGTTATCAGTATGATTATTAAGTATAATATTAATGAAATAGTATCCAGCTTGTTGGCAGAACAGTTTTTTGGTCTTATTTATAGAGCTGTTCTGCATACATGGTCTATGTATGCATTGCCATTGGTAGTTATGATGATGAGTTTTTCTTATTATTTAAATAATATTTTTGGGGGTTTCAGTTCTGTAGGATAGATAATACAGAAACTACAGCTGTTGTAGAGTTTCAGATTGTATGACATTTTCTGACATGTTTATTATTTATATTATTTTGTTTTTTAAATCACAAGAAAAGGTCATTCCATGTGAATTCAACCAATTGGTGTTATATTGATCTCTTAATTTTTGGAAATAATCAGTTAGATGAAAGCCCGTAATAAGGTAAGCATGTAACGAAACATTGAACGTCCTAGCTCCAGTATTTTTGAGCTATGGCAGTTTGAAATGTAAGACAACATCTTGTGATGACGTTTTAGAAATAAATAAAATGATTTATAATTCACAGGATAATATCTCACACACTAATCAACCGATATCAATTCAACTTGTTGGAATTGTGCTCTGCAATGTGTGTATAATATAACCATAATTAGAACATACATTGTTGATGGTTACTGTGCATTAAGCTGACAAAGTAATGATTTGTTAAACAAATCACTTGTGAGAGGGTTTTCTGGCATCAACAATGTATGTTCTAATTATGGTTATATTATACACACATTGCAGAGCACAATTCCAACAAGTTGAATTGATATCGGTTGATTAGTGTGTGAGATATTATCCTGTGAATTATAAATCATTTTATTTATTTCTAAAACGTCATCACAAGATGTTGTCTTACATTTCAAACTGCCATAGCTCAAAAATACTGGAGCTAGGACGTTCAATGTTTCGTTACATGCTTACCTTATTACGGGCTTTCATCTAACTGATTATTTCCAAAAATTAAGAGATCAATATAACACCAATTGGTTGAATTCACATGGAATGACCTTTTCTTGTGATTTAAAAAACAAAATAATATAAATAATAAACATGTCAGAAAATGTCATACAATCTGAAACTCTACAACAGCTGTAGTTTCTGTATTATCTATCCTACAGAACTGAAACCCCCAAAAATATTATTTAAATAATAAGAAAAACTCATCATCATAACTACCAATGGCAATGCATACATAGACCATGTATGCAGAACAGCTCTATAAATAAGACCAAAAAACTGTTCTGCCAACAAGCTGGATACTATTTCATTAATATTATACTTAATAATCATACTGATAACAAAAGGAGTAACTACAAATGGCAATCACTGTTATTTTCGGCAATAGATCTTGTGCAGCTTTGCAAACCATCATTTTCAGTAATAATACTTTCGGTAATAATTATAAATAATACATACATACATAATATACACAGTTGCGGCGAGAAAGTTTGGATAACAGAGTGTCAAGTGATTGTACAGCTTCACTCGTTTTCCAGCAACAGCATCAACTTAAGTTCAATGGGACGTTCGATGAACGAGATGGGTCTGGTTCGCTTCCCTTTTTCATTCAGCGTACTTTATTGTCCTTGCTAGTAAAGGTTTTCTCAACTCTCGCAAGCTTCCATTGTTTGCGAGGTAAGTTACTGTCATTGATGATGACAATGTCTCCGATGTGTAGATCACGTTTGGGTTGTACCAGTTTCTTCGCAGTTGAACAGTTTGAAGGAATTCCTTTTTTCAACGCGTCCAGAACTCATTCGCAAGGTGTTGTACTCGACGCCAGCGTCTGCGAGCAAAGACATCCGCTCGAAGGAATTCACCTGGTGGCGGTAATATTACCTTCGATTTCAAGGTGAGAAGATGAATGGGAGTCAAAGGTTCAAAGAAGTCAACGCCGAGTTGTTTGCAGCTCTTCTAATGCGTCCAACAACACGCATGATGTCTCGGTCGTCTAGAAATGTGTCGAGTCGGTAAAGTGAACTAGTCCTATTTACATATTTGTTACGCTGTCTGGCAGTCGTTGGCTATACACTACTTGTATTTGACTTCAAGATAACGAAGGGTCTTGATTCCTTCTGAAAAGCTTTCTGCTTGAACTTTTCTTACGATCTCAAACTCAGCATTCTATAAGGTTGCTATGTCAACGGGCACATGGCACTGAATTCTGTTGACAGAGGCGGGATTAGTCTACTCAATGGCATTCCTCAGCTTCTGTTTCCAAAGTAGCCAAACTGCGATGACACGCTTTGCACGGTGCCAATCTGATAGGCTTTGCACGGTGTCAATCTGACACGGATTCGAGATACGCCAGAACTGTGTAGAACGGGGCAACGCTCGCACTCGCAAAGGATTGTGATTTCCGAACTTCAGAGTCATTTGGATTTAGAATACAATCATCGGAAGGAAGCCCATTGTTGCGCAAGAAGTATGGACCCTGAAGCTATGTGCAATGATCAGTCAGTTCAGCAGGTGACAAACCACTGGAGCCACCGTCCGTTGGGTTGTCTGCAGAAGTTACATGTCTCCATTGCGAAACGTCAGTGAGATTTCTAATTTGTTGCACCCTGTTGGTTACGAAAATATGAAATCGTCGTATTTCGTTCTTGATATTTCCAAGAATAATTCGACTGTCACTCCAGGAGATGTTAGTCACGTTGTCGTATTTGAGTTCATGTTGAAGCATCTTGCTTATCTTGGTAGATACTACCGCGGCAGTCAACTCAAGACATGGGATCGTGACAGCCTTGATTGGCGTAACTCTAGCCTTGCCCATCATGAATGAACAGTGAACATTGGCATAGTTGTCTGTTTGTCGGATGTAGGAGCACTGTGCATACCCAATAGTACTGGCATCAGAAAAGTGGTGTAATTCCACGGAGCAGACGTCTCCAAAGTTGTCAGGTTTGAGACATCGTTTGATCTTCAAGGACTCAAATAAGAATAGAAAAGTTCTCCAGCTTTCCCATTGAGCACAAATTACGTCAGGCATAGGTGTGTCCCAGTCTGAGTTGTCACGGCACAATTGTTGTAGTATCTTCTTACCCTTCAGAATGACTGGCGCAATGAATCCCACCGGATCATAGACCGAACTTATGGTTAACAGGACACCTCGTCTGGTTAGAGGCACATCTCTTAGAATGATTATGAACTTGAACGAATCATTCTCTATACCAAATTGAAACGAATCATTCTACATACACCATTGGACTCCTAAAGCTCTTTCGACTGGCAGAGCTTCATGTTGGCTTAAATCCTTAAGACCCTGAGCGAGATCCTCCCGCGGCATCATTTCAACAACTTCCATGGAATTACACAGAACATTTTAGTCCAGCTTTTGCAAGTAATTGTTTTGTATTTCCGATTAGGTAAGTTGCTTCATCAACAGTAAGAACAGACTTGAGCCCGTCCTTCGCACAACGTTTAGTGCATCTGTTCCAAATTTGACTTCGCCGTCGTTCGCTGCCTGCTTCAATCCGAAATTAGCACAGCCCGGTGATGAATCGCGCGAAACAAGTGGACACACATTCTGCATTCGGATGGTCTGGCATCATAATCTCCTCCGTCCCACCACAAGAACCGTAAGAAGTCACGGTGCCTCGTGTCAACTTTGAACAGGTGAAACATTTGTTCCACATCACAAATGAATACGATTGGTTCTTTGCGAAACCGACACACAACTCCCACCAAGGAGTTAGTGAGGTCTGGGCCTTGCAGCAAGTGTTCATTCAACGATTGACTCTTGAAAGTAACACTACAGTCGAAAACGACACGAATCTTGTCCGGTTTGTTTCTTGTTATGATACAAACCATGGTGTGGAATGTACCATATGTCTTCATCATCCTTGTTGATATTGGAATCTAGAACTTTTTCTCCGTATGCTGGATCACGTTCTCCATATCCACGCTGGATCATGTTCTCCATATCCACACTGGATCACGTTCTCTGTATCCACGCTGGATCACGTTCTCTGTATCCACACTGGATCACGTTCTCCGTATCCCCGCTGGATCACGTTCTCCGTATCCATGCTGGATCACGTTCTCCGTATCCACGCTGTATCACGTTCTCCGTATCCACGCTGGATCACGTTCTCCGTATCCGCGCTGGATCACGTTCTCCGTGAAATCAGTGTAATCTGCGTGATATTTAGGGTTTCTTTGCAGGCGCTTCTTTAGATGCTGCAACCGGCGAAATGCATGAGCCTTATTGTTCGGAAGGCATGGGCTTGAGTCATGAAAAGGCAAGCTTAAGTTTAGCGATGAACATCTGATCTTCACAGGACAGTGTGGTAAGTTCTGCATTTTTATCTTTAAAATTCAATTCCATCATGTTAGCTATTTGAGTTGGGTTAATAACCTCCTTAATCATAGTTTTACAATACAACATCACTTCCTGGTTGTCGCATGTAGACACTGAAGAGGGAACGCGATGCACCATGATCCTATGGCTTACACAGATCGCTTCAATATCACCAGTTTCATCGTGTGTTGTGTCGGTCACGCCTATAATTCCCCATCCAAGGTCTGTCCTGTGAGCATATAAGGTCATCCAGCAACTGGAGGTATGACCTTTCGAGGAACTGGGGCATTAGTGCAGTCGTATCTGATGAGAAGCCCCACCTCACATTCGTGCAGCGGTATCAGTTTGTTTGTTTCACTGTGCAAGTGAGGCCACCTCTGTGCCACAGCAGGTGTCGGAATATGTGCACGATTAGTGGGTATAATGTCCCGTGTGTATGTCGGACGGAATGCAATGGTAGAGTCACCATTGTACGAACGAGCGTGTAGACCATTAATTCTACTGCTCTGGATAATCTGAATTGAAGCAGACATCGTCGAGAGTGAGAATTGCACTGGAGTCCCATCAACACCCACTGCAGCGCGCGTATAAATTAAAATGAAAGTAGTGTCAGACTGTGTGTCAAGCAGTGCATAAACAAGTCTTTTATAGTCAGGTCTACCTGAGTGTGACACCCATACAGGAACGATCATGGAGCTCTACTTACAACAATTACTGCTGTTGCAGTGACAAATGCTGGTCTGCGTACTTATCGATTTTCGATTCGTTATGGTCATTTCACGTGCATCCCGTCTGATGTCACCATGCAAAGACGAAGGGTGTCGTTTCGCACACGTCTTGCAACTCTTACGTATTTTGCATTCCTTTGAACGGTGGCCTGGTTCCATGCACCCGAAACACAGACCCTTTTGCGTTGCAAATATCTTCCTTTCTTGTAGAGGTTTCGCAAGAAATGTTTTGCAATTGTCCAGAGGGTGATTTCCCTGATAAGGGTACATTTACTGCGAGTGTATTTGTCAAATGTCTTAATCTTTGCGTCTGTAGAGAACGAACTTGATGCTTGAGATTGTTTTCGATCATATCTTGTCTTGCTGGCGTCAGCAGTGATTGGAAGGAAGCGATGGGATCGCAGGCGATATCAGCTCCACGAAACACAAATGTTGCAAACTCTGCGAAAGGCGGAAAGCAACCATTTCCGGTTTTCCGGTAGACACTAATCGAGCCCACCCGGTAACCAGCCAGTCAGGAAGCTTGCCAAGTAACTTCCTGTTCTCGCGGTCATCGTTGAGTACATCGAGGCAACGCATGTACCCCCTCCCATAGCGTCGTACACTGCTTCAGAAAGTGAGCAAACTTACGCAGAGCAGTTCTGTCACGAGAAGCTATATTTGACCACCTGTCTAACTTATCGCGAAATGCCTTTGCAATCAATAATCGAAGAAATGACGCATGACGTTGTGAACAATTGTACGTAATTGTTCGCGTAGCGTGATTGGCAGCTGTACGTAATAATTACAAAGGGTAATTCGATTGTTCGACCAGCTAGGTCTAGGAGTATTTCAATATAATGCAAAGCATCTAATATTATAATCGAACAATCAATTATTGGCACAACTTTGCGAGGGAAAGCGCCACCGTTTGAAACAAACAAAAGCGCAATAGGCATATTTATCAAATAATATGGCGTATTCATCTGGAGCAAAATTTATATGCTGACAATTATATGTGTGTCATCAAATGTAAGGTTGTTGCAGGCGGTTCTCTGTATTCTCGTGGTTAAAACATAGTACGAAATATACAAATAGTAAGACCTCTTTCCATGCTGATGTCGTGTGTTTCCTCTGTTCACAATGCCTTGTCCTTTTGCAAACTTGAACCCATAACATAAGCTAAATTTATAGTATTGTTACTGATTTGACATGCATTATCTACCACTCTCTCTTACATTGACGTTTTCTTCATATAATAGTAGCCCTGGAATACATTAATGAAGTAATCATCATTTGACACAGTGTATTTTGGAAGTTGGCGATTCATTTATA
Organism: Lamellibrachia satsuma; assembly: GCA_033239005.1. Taxonomy (NCBI): domain Eukaryota; kingdom Metazoa; phylum Annelida; class Polychaeta; order Sabellida; family Siboglinidae; genus Lamellibrachia; species Lamellibrachia satsuma. The sequence continues at coordinate 2,480,595 of BSQZ01000021.1, read as the reverse complement.
ATCGATATTGCTAATCGGTAATTTGTCATACTTTTGTCCACGAGTGCCTTGTAAAATTGCAGTTGCAAGAAGTAAGTGGACAGAAGAGCGACGAGCTGCTGTCCTCCGACACTTCGACCACTGATGTTGGAGAGGCCATTGCTAAAGAGGACGTTTTGAGAGACATCCCGTGGCACTGAGTCAGACTTCGTATTAACATCTCGGAAACTCCACCTTTAATGGGCCACCAGTATGGTGGGTGAAGTGAACTGTGCAATTGTATTATGATATATCAAATTGATGTTGTGTTCTAATTTCTTATAAGGTACTTCATCGGGTTATGTAAGTAAATGCATGTTCCATACCCGCATCACTTGTCAGTTGCATAATATAGATCACACACATAAACACACACACACACGCACGCACGCACGCACGCACGCACACCCACCCACACACACGCACGCACGCACGCACTCACACACACTCACACACACACACACGAACGCACGCAAACAAACACACACACACACACACACACACACACACATATATCAGCCGTATTGTCCCGTGGTTGGGCGAAGGCCTCAGCATGTTGTTTCAAAGTTTGCCTATCTTGCGCTGTTCTCTGCCAGGTGGTTTCATTCCAATACTCATCCAAGTCTCTCCGTCGTTTTGCTGGTCTTCCTCGTAATCTCTTCCTTCCGTATGGTCTCCAGGTGGTAATGCGCTTTGTCCATCTGTCATCTTTGAGTCGGCTGATGTGTCCTGCCCAAGACCACTTCATTCTTCTGGTTGTTTTTATCACGTCTGTGACTCCTGTCTTTGCTCTCACCAGGTGTTTGTCTTTCTGTCATGGTATGTTATATTAAGCATACTCCTCTCCATTTTTGTCTGCGCGGCTGCTAGTTTTTTTCTGAGCTTGTTTTGTGAGTGACCATGTTTCAGCACCGTATGTCGTAGCTGGCAGTACACACGAATTGTAAACCATTCTTTTTAGACAGATAGCAAAGTTACTTTTGAAGATGTCGCGATGTTTTGCATATGCTGTCCAGCCGGCTGTAATTCGTCGTAGGATTTCCGTGTCTTGGTTCTTGTCCCTAAGGCTGAAGCGTTGGCCTAGGTATACGTAACTCTCCACATTCTCTATCTGAGTGTTATTAACGTATATTGGGGTGTTGTCTTCCACTATTACTTTTGTTTTTGAGATGTCCATCCTCAAGCCGCTTAGGTTACTTTATTCGCATAGTTCTTGTAGCGTCATTTCTAGTTCTTGTGGTGCTTCGGTGCACAGGAAGATATCGTCTGCGAAACGGAGATGGTTAAGATATTCTCCGTCTATTTTCAGGCTTTTGTTCTCCCAGTTCAGTCTTCTGAAGATACTTTCGAGTGTTGATGTGAATAGTTTGGGTGAGATGGTATCCTCCTGTCGCACTCCTCTTTTGATGTTTATTTTCTCGCTCTCTTTGTGAAGATATATTGTCACAGAGCTGTCTGTGCATATATCTTTCATGAGTTGTATGTATGCATCTTCTATCCCTTGGTCTTGGAGTGAAGACAGTATTGCCTGGATTTGTACCGAGTCGAAGGCCTTCTCATAGTCAATGAATGCTATACAGAGTGGTATGTTGAATTCGCAGCACTTCTCCGTCAGTTGATTTATGACATGGATGTGATCTGTCGTTGAGTATCCGCCTCTGAATCCTGCCTGTTCTCTGGGTTGATTCTCGTCTAGTATTTTCTCCAGTCTGGCTGTTAGAATCTTCGTGAATAGCTTGTAGATGTTATTCGTCTTTCTGATATGTATTTTGTATACAGCTTGGCTAAGGCTTTGGCGATGGTATCCTCTCCTGCCTTCAACGTTTCGATGTTGACTTGGTCATTTCCTGTTGCCTTCCCGTTTTTCATCTTCTTAAGCGCGGCTACGTCCCATGTTGTTATTGATGGTACTTCTGTTGGGTTTGTGCGTATTGTTACGGTTTGGTCGCTGTCATAAAGTTCGGTGTAAAACTCTTCTATTCGTTCTAAGATCTTATCCTGGTCTTGGATTTCTCTGCCCTGATTGTCTAGGAGTGTTATCAGTCTATTTTGGCCTAGGATGTGTGTTCTTCTGACCGTGTTCAAGCTCTTTGATGGCAATGTTGTTTTTCGCATGGTGTCTAGGTTGTATTTTCTGAAGTCTTCTTTCGCTTTCTTTTTGAGGGTCTTGCATATCCATGTGTACTCTATGCAGTCCCTAGCCGTGTTCTTTACCATTTCTCTACGTTTTTTCATTAGTGCTCTTGTTTGAGTTGATAATCTAGACTTGTCCCATTTTGTGTTTTGTTTGGCTATGCTTGTCGCCGTCTGTTGGATCATTCCCGTCATGTTTTCATTTAGAGTGTTAATACCATCCAGTTCTTGTAGAGCAGTGAACCTGTTTTTCAGTACGAGTTGGAATTCGTTCTTTTTAATTCAAATTTTTCTAATGTCGACTTTTGTGGTTTCTTTTTCTTAGCAGCTTCTTCCTTTCTGCTTTCGTATCTAATCTGATGTTTTTCTTCTGGAAAAGTGTATTCATGATCTTGTAATCCTTTGATGTTGTCCATTCTATTAAGGTATCACCTCGTTCATTCCTCTGTCCTAGGCCGAAACTTCCTGTCGCTGTTTCGGATGGGTTTCTTCTTACTTTGGCGTTGAAGTCTCCCATCACTATTGTATAGTGGCTTGGATTCTCCACGATTTTATCGATGTAATTGTAGATGTTTATTTCATCTTCTGAGTGTGATATCGTTGGAGCATATACTTGAACTATTTTCAGTTGGTATCGTGTTGTTGTGCGTAGAACAAGTTCTGCTACTCTTGGGCTAATGTTATTAACCCTTGTTATGTTGTCTTTCCATTTTTTTCATGAGGAAGCCCACTCCCGCTTGTCCGTTGTTCGCCTTAGAATGGTATAGCAGGTGGCTACTCTGCAGGGTGGTAAAGCCCTCTTCTTTTCTTCTTATTTCTCCAAACCCTATCACATCCCATTTGATGTTCGTTTCTTTGAGTTCTTCCTCCAGTTCTTGGATGTGTTCATCGTTTGATAGGGTTCTTACATTGTACGTTGCAATTTTCAGTATTTCTTTCTGCTGGTGTTTCTTCTTCTTTTCCTCTTTCTTCTGGTGATTCTTCTTGACCCAGGGATTCTTAGCAAATGTCCTACAAATAGGTTGGCCTCAGAAATAGGTGTGAAGTGGGAAGTTGGCCTAAAAGAGGAGGATGTGGGATTTTGAGGTGGGAGGTGTTATTAATAATTAATAATACTTATTATTATATAAATAACAATACAAGTTATATAAATATGATTAACACACAGCCTAGGGCAGCAGTCGCATCGTGCCACGGATGTCCAAAATTATAAATCTTTGTTTATCTTATAAATGTATGCCCAGCCCACCATATATGGCGCCACTGTTATATATTTATCAAGTTCCATCTTGCGCGCTGTGTGTGAAGCGTATCTAGTGAAGGATTCTGCAACGGTCATTGGTTATCGGATAGGCTATAGGAGGTCCTTCATAATTAGATATAAAACCTGTCAAACGGTGTTCGATTATTTGCCGTATTAACTAAATATGCTCTATAGATCGTTGGTGGGAAAAATAGAATTAATGTTAGAATAAAATAAATACAAAACGTTAGCAACGCACTTGATGAAATTTGCGACACTTGCAGGACTGCCACTATAATGCATATTGTAGTAGTTGCTTTTAGTAAGGTTATGTAATTCTAATACTATTTAGTTAAAAGGTGTATATGTAGCTGTGTTAACCATTTTCGCCTCAGATGAAAATAAGTAGGCCAAATCGTTTTAGCCCCCAAAGGGGAGCGCTTTGCCTCACCCTGTGTTTTATATAACACTGTGGAACATCGGAATCGCGGGCGGCCCATCGCGGGCTGGCCGACCATCGCTGTGCACCAAGCGAAAAGTGTTTTTTTAATTGTCAATAGACGGAACAGTCAACAACATGTTAACAAGACGGATTGTCTGCGATTTCTTGAAAACGTGTGTTGCAGTAATCATGGTTAGATTATAAAACATCAGCGAGGCTAGACATGTATGTATATCGTGAATTATATACTTGTAAATATTAAATGTAACATCACGTTTATGACTACCCCAAATTTAATTACTGGGCAATTAGCTGTGTAACATGTTGTAATATGACAGCTGACAGTATGGAGCAATTTGCTTTGTAACAATGTTATAACACGGCAGCTGACATTACTGGACTAGTAGCTTTGTAACAATGTTATAACACGGCAGCTGACATTAGCTTTGTAACGATGTTGTAACATGACAGCAAACATTACCAGACATCTAGCGTTGTGACACTGTTGTAATATGAAAACGGACATAACTGGACTGATAGCTTTGTAGCAATGTTGTAACCAGGCTTGTTAACAAATGTTTGTAGCAATGTTGTAGCCACGCTTGTTAACAGATGTTTGTAGCAATGTTGTAGCCACGCTTGTTAACAGATGTTTGTAGCAATGTTGTAGCCACGCTTGTTAACAGATGTTTGTAGCAATGTTGTAGCCACGCTTGTTAACAGATGCATGTCAACGCATTTGAATACAAATGCAAATGTTTCACTTGATTCAAATGCGAATGCAATTTTCTAGGAACGCATTCAAATGCAAATGCAAATGTTTGGGGTCGCACTCAAATGCAAATGTTTTGGTTACACATTTGCAAATGCATTTGAATTAATTTCAAATGTTTTGGCTTTATATTAACGTTTTGTTTTATTTGGTGAAAAAAAAATAACGTAATGTATACAAACACATTATTGATTTATTTAACAAATACAGTAGTACATTATAGTAACCACTAAGTTCCACTACATACCAGTCCCACTACATGAACATGTATGTAGAGTCATACACTGAGTCACACAGTCCCAGGCCTGCAGAGGTGGTAGACATGGGGGGGAGGAATAGACAATTGACAGTTAACTGTGAACTATGGTAGGGAATGAAAGGCTAATCATTCAGGAAGGCCAGAATGGAAGGGGAACCCAAGACAATAGACAACGTTGTAACATGGCAGCGGACATTACTGGACTGGAAGATTTATAACAATGTTGTAACATGACAGCGGACATTACTGGACTGGTAGCTTTGTAACAATGTTGTAACATGACAGCAGACATTACTGGACTGGAAGCTTTATAACAATGTTGTAACACAACAGCGGACATTACTGGACTGGTAGCTTTGTAACAGTGCTGTAACATAACAGCGGACATTACTGGACTGGTAGCTTTGTAACAATGTTGTAACATGACAGCGGCCATTACTGGACTGGTAGCTTTGTAACAACGTTGTAACATGACAGCGGACATTACTGGACTGGAAGATTTATAACAATGTTGTAACATGACAGCGGACATTACTGGACTGGTAGCTTTGTAACAATGTTGTAACATGACAGCAGACATTACTTAAATGGTAGCTTTGTAACAACGTTGTAACATGGCAGCGGACATTACTGGACTGGAAGATTTATAACAATGTTGTAACATGACAGCGGACATTACTGGACTGGTAGCTTTGTAACAATGTTGTAACATGACAGCAGACATTACGGGACTGGAAGCTTTATAACAATGTTGTAACATGACAGCGGACATTACTGGACTGGTAGCTTTGTAACAGTGCTGTAACATAACAGCGGACATTACTGGACTGGTAGCTTTGTAACAATGTTGTAACACGACAGCGGACATTACTGGACTGGTAGCTTTGTAACAACGTTGTAACATGACAGCGGACATTACTGGACTGGAAGATTTATAACAATGTTGTAACATGACAGTGGACATTACTGGACTGGTAGCTTTGTAACAATGTTGTAACATGACAGCAGACATTACTGGACTGGAAGCTTTATAACAATGTTGTAACATGACAGCGGACATTACTGGACTGGTAGCTTTGTAACAGTGTTGTAACATGACAGCGGACATTACTGGACTGGTAGCTTTGTAACAATGTTGTAACATGACAGCGGACATTACTGGACTGGTAGCTGTTGTAGTGTGGCAACGGTCATGATTGGGCAGGTAGTTATGTAAATGTTACAAAGGGATAATTATCCATTGTCTGAGCTCACGGTCTGACGTCAAGTCGAAGAATGGCTTTCTAATCTGGGTCAGCAAATATGTTTAAGTTACCAGGTCGACCAGGATGGGTTGATGCCAGCATAGATACATCAACATTAATAAACCTGTAGATATGTGTCACGATGCCAGCATATTTACGTCAATATTAATAAACCTGTAGACGTGTATCATGATTAGAAGAACAACACACAGCAATGTTTAATTATGAAATATTATATCTATATTTTATTGCAAGGCTGAGAAATAAAATTAATACAAAACATAAGCTGTTCTTTGTACAACTAACAATGTAATACCAAGTAACATTCTATAAACTATGATAATGATTAAACTTCAACATAATTTTTTCTACATTTTACTTGCTTGCATGTAATTAAAATGCGTAAATAGATTATCAACAATGGTCAACTTAGTATATCTAAATACTATCAACTACGTTACAATCAAAACGTATATAACAAATCACATACACATAAATTATTCTCTGTTGAATATTCATATATATATATATATATATATATCAATTAATATTTTATTTTATTATAAATACATAATAATTAGTATGTTTTACTATTCATGAAAACTATTATTCATTTATTAAAAAAAATACATGTACACAGGTACATCAGTTGCAAACATTCTCTGATATTACATAACTGATACTTACATACAGTACCTGTTTCTTGTTGAACAATGTATACATAACAAGTCCATACATTCATGGACTACACAACTCTTATTACTACAATATTACTAGGGCCCCCAGTTTTCTTCAGCCAAGCAATACAGCCATTATCTAATTACTTCAATATTATAATGACTACTTATGAAATAAAAATAAATTGACTTTTCAGCAAAGCAACCAAACAACAATGTTCAGTTATGTGAAATGTTCCAGAACTGGGTTTGTCGATCAACTGTCCAAAATAAGTGTTTATTCTTAATCCGCTAATTGACATCAGTGGTGAAAATTTCCTGTACAAACTGTCCCCAACTACATGATACTCTGTATTGTACAGCACAAACATCACACTGTACAGCACATAATCAATCATTCTGTACAGAACATAATCAATCATTCTGTACAGAACATAATAAATCATACTATACAGAACATAATAAATCACACTATACATCATGTGCATCATATTGTAGAGCACATGCATCATATTGTACAGCACATACATCATACCACATGCATCATACTAAACAGAATTTACATCATAATGTACAACACATACATCATTATGTACAGCACACACATCATACTGTACAACACATACATCGTAATGTACAACACATGCATCATACTATACAGCACTTACATCATACTGTACAACACAGAAGGCCGGACTTTCAATCGAGAGAACCCGGTTTCAAATCCCACTGCGGTCACTTCGAACCTTTGGCAAGTTTGATCACCCCACGTTGCCACAGTTCACTCAGCTGTATAAATGAAAAAACCTGGCAATACAGACAGTGGTGGATATGTGAACGAATAGCTTTCGTGCAGCAATTGCAGCGTGGCTGAATACTTCCCAAAGAAGTTGAGATGGCCTTGGAATGAACAGGTCTGCCAGGGGGTGAAGTGTAAAGCGCTTTGAGCTGTCCTATGGACCGGATACAGCGCTATATAAGAACGTACCTTTACCTTTTACCTTTTCACATACATCACATTGTAAAGAAAAAAATGCTGTCATAAATACAACTCATCTAAAAATTACACAAAACAATTCTTGTAGTAGTGTAGTTAAGACATTGTACAATAACCTCAGTTTCCTACCTAGATGTTAGTATAACATCACATGCTTCAAATATAGCTGAAGCTATCTCAAATGAAATATGTGCAACATTGCTTGTATATATTCCAGAATATATAGATGGAACGCACTCAATTAATAATATTACAGGTCAAAGTGCATTTCTGTGGAAAATAAAAACAATATTTCTTGCTCTCTAAATAAGCTGTAGCATTATGCACCGGTGTAACAGGACAAGCACCGGAGTAATAGGACAAGTTACATTATGCACCGGTGTAATAGGACAAGTTACCCGGTATGCATATTTAAATATTTTACATGCAAATAGAATGTATTAATTCCAAGTAAGTGTACAAAAATAAGTATATTTCGGTAAAATATTGATCAACATTATTGTGCCATAACGCTTTCATTTAGCAGTAACTTACTGAAAGCACCTTGTGCTTCTAGAACACTACAAAGACTGTCTGCTTACAAGTCCCAAGTAAAAATGCCTCGGTCAAAATTCCAGATGACATCTGACCCATTGATGTATCTCACTTGAAGAAAATGTTTCTTCACTAAATGGCTGAGCTGTTCAACTCAAAGAATGCGCCTCTCTTGGCTACGAGCTGCGAGTGTGTTCCCATCTCCACGATGCGGCCATTTTTGATGACAAGAATGCAGTCTGCATTTTGTATGGTGGAAAGACGGTGGGCAATGACGATGCTTGTGCGACCTTGCTGAGCTCGGTCAAGGGCATCCTGAACAATCTGAACAAAAGAGAATGGTGCAACGTTAGTCATTGACAATAGGCTACTCGATGTATCAGTAATCATGAAGCATCGTTTTGAGAGGCGCAGCGGCATAGCGTTAGAAAGTCGAACTCTCAATTGAGAGAATCGAGTTCACTCCGCTGTATAAATGAGTACTTAGCTATAGACGGTGGTGGATATTTAACAAGATTTAACAAGATTTGCCATCCAAGCCAAAGGCCCAGATGGCAAGTGGACAAGGAAGCCATTGGCTTATCGAGAGTCCAACAATGTTCATCTACTTATAAACCGCCCTCCTGAGATATGTGTCAACCTTGTTTTTAAACATATTCACGCTGCTAGCAGTTACACAATCTGTAGACAATTTGTTCCATTCATTTATTGTCCTCTGTGAGAACGAGTGCTTCCTGATGTCCAATCTACATTGATCCTTTACTAATTTTACCTCATGTCCTCTAGTTCTGCTATCCTTCTTGAGTGAGAAAAACATATTTCTATCAATATTTTCATACCCATTCAATATCTTAAAAACTTCAATCTGATCTCCTCTTAACCTCCTTGTCTCTAGAGTTGTTAAACCACATTCTTTCAGGCGTTCTTCATAACTAAGGTCTCTAAGTTCTGGAATCATTTTAGTTGCTCTCCTTTGTATGCGTTCAAGCGTATCTATATCCTTCTTACGATATGGTCTCCATGCTTGTATACAGTATTCTAAATGAGGTCTAACTATTGCTTTATATAGAGGTATAATTAACTTTTTTCCCTTGTATGTTATGTTTCTTCTAATCAATCCAAGAATTTGATTACCCTTTGAAGCTGCAATACCACACTGCTCTGAAACTTTCATATCAGCGCTTATTGTAACTCCTAAGTCCTTTTCTTTTACAGTAGTACAAAGAACAGTAGCTCCCATTTTATAGTTTACATTCAGGTTCCCATGTCCTGTATGTAGGCATTTACATTTCCCAAAATTGAACAGCATCTGCCATTTCTCAGACCATTTCACTAATCTGTCTAGATCGTTTTGTAAATGTTGTTTATCACCATCAGTATTAACCTTTCTAAACAGTTTTGTGTCATCCGCAAATTTCAGTATGTTACTTGTTATACTATCGTCCAAGTCATTGATATAAATTAAGAATAATATAGGTCCTAATACTGATCCTTGAGGTACCCCACTCAAAACCGATTTGAAACTTCTCCATCTACTACAACTCGGTGTCTTCTGTCAGTCAGCCATTGTTCTATCCAGTCAGTTATGCTATCCCTGATACCATGGGCTTTTAATTTAAGTAGCAATCTTTGATGTGGCACTTTGTCAAAAGCTTTCTGAAAATCTAAGTAGATAATATCTACTGGTGATCCCACGTCTATCCACTTAGTGATTTCTTCCAAAAAACATAACATATTTGTTAAGCATGACCTCCCTTTAAGGAATCCATGTTGAGATGAATTTAATAATTTATGCTTAACGAGGAAGTCCACAATATGGTCTTTAATTAACCTTTCTAATAATTTACAAATCACTGACGTTAAACTCACTGGTCTGTAATTCTCTGACTTATTTCTCGAACCCTTTTTAAATAATGGTATGATGTTTGCTTCTTTCCATTCAAACGGAACAACTCCCTCTTTTAATGACAAGTTGAATACTCTTGCAAGTGGTATACTGATTTGTTCTACTGTTTCCATTAGTAATTTTGGAGGAATCCCGTCCACTCCCGGTGATTTGTTATCCTTCATTGCCTTTATTTTCTTAGCTACCAATTCTGGAGTTACAACTAACGGACCTAAATAGTCAGATTTAGCCCCCTGAAATTTAGCATCAGCAACTGGTAATGAACTAATATCTTCTTTGGTAAACACTGAACTGAAGTAACCATTTAGGTCTTCCACCATTAAAAACCCCTGTGATATTATATTTCCAGCACTCTCTTCTAGAGGTCCAACCTTGTCTTGTACGTTTTGTTTACTCCTGACATATGCATAAAAACTCTTGCTGTCATTATTTATGTTACATACTAGTTTTTGCTCATAGCTTCTTTTAGATTGTCTGATTTCAGTTGTAGCTGCATTAAGTGCCTCTTTGTATTTTGCATAGTCTTCTTCCTTTCTGGTATGCATATAAACCCTCCACATAGTTTGTTTTAGCATTATTTTTCTAACAGCCTCTTTTGACAAGTGTTTCTTTCTACACTGTTTTCCTTGTTTTTGGAAGGGAACAAATTTATCGATGATACTCTCAATTTCATATTTTAGAATATTCCAACATTCAATTGCGGTCTTATTCATAAGCATGTTATTCCAAGTATTTTCTCATATCTTTGTAGTTACCTTTGTGGAAGTTTCTCTTGTACGTTTTCTTATTTTTACTTTCTGATTTTACATATGTATATGAACAAATACTCTTTGCTCAGTAATTGCAGCTTGGCTGACTGCTTCCCACAGAAGTAAAGATGGCGTTGGAATGAACAGGTCTGCCCCAGGGGGTGAAACGTAATGTGCTTTGAGCAGTCCAAGGACTGGATACTGCGCTGTATAACAATGTACCTTTATTGCTCGAGAAACAAGATTATATATATATATATATATTATGCATATATACACATATGCATACCTGTATATATTATATAATTATATACAGGTATGCATATATGTATACATGCATAATATATATATATATATATATATATATAATCTTGTTTCTCAAGCAATAAAGGTATATGCCAGTATATAAATATATTTGTGGAATTTTATTTCTATCCTTAAAATATTCTATTGAATCCACCACAAGCTCTGTTGAAAACAAGGTGTGAGACGACACAGCATGTAGAACTGACATTATACTTAACATCATCTCTTACCTACCAAGGACAGTGTTCACAAAATGTTACACCAGTCATATTGTCTGATTCATGTACTACTGAATTAAATCGTCCTCACCTTCTCACTCTCGGTGTCAAGTGCTGACGTTGCCTCGTCCAGCAAGAGGATCTTTGGATTACGCACAAGAGCGCGGGCGATGGCGATTCTCTGCTTCTGTCCCCCGCTCATCTGCACACCTTTGTCACCCACATTTGTCTCGTAGCCCTGCAACAAGTGCAAGTTTTGTTTGGGTAAAAATATAATTGGAAAAAGTGTCCCGGATTGTTGACACTGTTGCAATCTTATAAAAGAACACTCACAATTACATTGATATTGTTGCACTCCAAGTTATCAACATTGATGACCTAAAAAGCATGATGCCATTTACAAACAAACAACTGAGATATTTACATTCATAGCTGCTTCCTGCAAGAAAGCCAACCCTGTAGGCAAATTCCTGCAAGAAAGCCTACTGTGTAGGCAACTTCCTGCAAGAAAGCCTACTCTGTAGGCAACTTCCTGCAAGAAAGCCTACTCTGTAGGCAACTTCCTGCAAGAAAGCCTACTCTGTAGGCAACTTCCTGCAAGAAAGCCTACTCTGTAGGCAACTTCCTGCAAGAAAGCCTACTCTGTAGGCAACTTCAATCATCTTGTTCTGGTCTACTCTTTCTTCCCAGAGTTTTCTCAGTCCTAGAGTTTTCTCAGTTGCCAACTCTGTGGAACTCACTCCATGTTAGCTTTAAGTCTGCAGTAAATATAATAACATTTCGGCATCTCCTGAAAACCCACTTATCCTCCTTTGTTCCTCAGTTTACTCATTCAAATGTGGACGAATCGATAATACGAAACAATTTGAGATTGCTAAATCCATTGGTTTGTGTTGCTGAGCTCGGGTTGTGTAGGAATAGAAGTGTTTATGACTGTATTGTATAAGGAAACATTACCTGTGGTAGAGAGACAATAACGTTATGGATGTTGGCCTGAAGAAGGAAACATTACCTGCCTGTGGTAGAGAGACATTAAAGTTGTGGATGTTGGTCTGAAGAAGGAAACACTACCTGTGGTAGAGAGACAATGAAGTTGTGGATGTTGGCCTGAAGAAGGAAACATTACCTGTGGTAGAGAGACAATAAAGTTGTGGATGTTGGCCTGAAGAAGGAAACATTACCTGTGGTAGAGCCACAATAAAGTTGTGGATGTTGGCCTGAAGAAGGAAACATTACCTGTGGTAGAGAGATAATAAAGTTGTGGATGTTGGCCTGAAGAAGGAAACATTACCTGTGGTAGAGAGACAATAAAGTTGTGGATGTTGGCCTGAAGAAGGAAACATTACCTGTGGTAGAGCCACAATAAAGTTGTGGATGTTGGCCTGAAGAAGGAAACATTACCTGCCTGTGGTAGAGAGACATTAAAGTTGTGGATGTTGGTCTGAAGAAGGAAACATTACCTGTGGTAGAGAGACAATGAAGTTGTGGATGTTGGCCTGAAGAAGGAAACATTACCTGTGGTAGAGAGACAATAAAGTTGTGGATGTTGGCCTGAAGAAGGAAACATTACCTGTGGTAGAGCCACAATAAAGTTGTGGATGTTGGCCTGAAGAAGGAAACATTACCTGTGGTAGAGAGATAATAAAGTTGTGGATGTTGGTCTGAAGAAGGAAACATTACCTGTGGTAGAGAGACAATAAAGTTGTGGATGTTTGTCTGAAGAAGGAAACATTACCTGTGGTAGAGAGACAATGAAGTTGTGGATGTTGACCTGAAGAAGGAAACATTACCTGTGGTAGAGAGACAATAAAGTTGTGGATGTTGACCTGAAGAAGGAAACATTACCTGTGGTAGAGAGACAATGAAGTTGTGGATGTTTGTCTGAAGAAGGAAACATTACCTGTGGTAGAGAGACAATGAAGTTGTGGATGTTGACCTGAAGAAGGAAACATTACCTGTGGTAGAGAGACAATAAAGTTGTGGATGTTGGCCTGAAGAAGGAAACATTACCTGTGGTAGAGCCACAATAAAGTTGTGGATGTTGGCCTGAAGAAGGAAACATTACCTGTGGTAGAGAGATAATAAAGTTGTGGATGTTGGTCTGAAGAAGGAAACATTACCTGTGGTAGAGAGACAATAAAGTTGTGGATGTTGGTCTGAAGAAGGAAACATTACCTGTGGTAGAGAGACAATAAAGTTGTGGATGTTGGCTTGAAGAAGGAAACATTACCTGTGGTAGAGCCACAATAAAGTTGTGGATGTTGGCTTGAAGAAGGAAACATTACCTGTGGTAGAGAGACAATAAAGTTGTGGATGTTGGTCTGAAGAAGGAAACATTACCTGTGGTAGAGAGACAATAAAGTTGTGGATGTTGGTCTGAAGAAGGAAACATTACCTGTGGTAGAGAGACAATAAAGTTGTGGATGTTGGCTTGAAGAAGGAAACATTACCTGTGGTAGAGCCACAATAAAGTTGTGGATGTTGGCTTGAAGAAGGAAACATTACCTGTGGTAGAGAGACAATAAAGTTGTGGATGTTGGTCTGAAGAAGGAAACATTACCTGTGGTAGAGAGACAATAAAGTTGTGGATGTTGGTCTGAAGAAGGAAACATTACCTGTGGTAGAGAGACAATAAAGTTGTGGATGTTGGCTTGAAGAAGGAAACATTACCTGTGGTAGAGCCACAATAAAGTTGTGGATGTTGGCTTAAAGAAGGAAACATTACCTGTGGTAGAGAGACAATAAAGTTGTGGATGTTGGTCTGAAGAAGGAAACATTACCTGTGGTAGAGAGATAATAAAGTTGTGGATGTTGGTCTGAAGAAGGAAACATTACCTGTGGTAGAGAGACAATAAAGTTGTGGATGTTGGCTTGAAGAAGGAAACATTACCTGTGGTAGAGAGACAATAAAGTTGTGGATGTTGGTCTGAAGAAGGAAACATTACCTGTGGTAGAGAGACAATAAAGTTGTGGATGTTGGCCTGAAGAAGGAAACATTACCTGTGGTAGAGCCACAATAAAGTTGTGGATGTTGGCCTGAAGAAGGAAACATTACCTGTGGTAGAGAGATAATAAAGTTGTGGATGTTGGTCTGAAGAAGGAAACATTACCTGTGGTAGAGAGACAATAAAGTTGTGGATGTTGGCTTGAAGAAGGAAACATTACCTGTGGTAGAGAGACAATAAAGTTGTGGATGTTGGTCTGAAGAAGGAAACATTACCTGTGGTAGAGAGATAATAAAGTTGTGGATGTTGGTCTGAAGAAGGAAACATTACCTGTGGTAGAGAGACAATAAAGTTGTGGATGTTGGCTTGAAGAAGGAAACATTACCTGTGGTAGAGAGACAATAAAGTTGTGGATGTTGGTCTGAAGAAGGAAACATTACCTGTGGTAGAGCCACAATAAAGTTGTGGATGTTGGCCTGAAGAAGGAAACATTACCTGTGGTAGAGAGACAATAAATTTGTGGATGTTGGTCTGAAGAAGGAAACATTACCTGTGGTAGAGAGATAATAAAGTTGTGGATGTTGGTCTGAAGAAGGAAACATTACCTGTGGTAGAGAGACAATAAAGTTGTGGATGTTGGTCTGAAGAAGGAAACATTACCTGTGGTAGAGCCACAATAAAGTTGTGGATGTTGGCCTGAAGAAGGAAACATTACCTGTGGTAGAGAGACAATAAAGTTGTGGATGTTGGTCTGAAGAAGGAAACATTACCTGTGGTAGAGCCACAATAAAGTTGTGGATGTTGGCCTGAAGAAGGAAACATTACCTGTGGTAGAGAGACAATAAAGTTGTGGATGTTGACCTGAAGAAGGAAACATTACCTGTGGTAGAGCCACAATAAAGTTGTGGATGTTGGCCTGAAGAAGGAAACATTACCTGTGGTAAAGAGACGATGAAGTTGTGTATGTTGGTCTGAAGAAGGAAACATTACCTGTGGTAGAGAGACAATAAAGTTGTGGATGTTGGCCTGAAGAAGGAAACATTACCTGTGGTAGAGCCACAATAAAGTTGTGGATGTTGGCCTGAAGAAGGAAACATTACCTGTGGTAGAGAGACAATAAAGTTGTGGATGTTGGTCTGAAGAAGGAAACATTACCTGTGGTAGAGAGATAATAAAGTTGTGGATGTTGGTCTGAAGAAGGAAACATTACCTGTGGTAGAGAGACAATAAAGTTGTGGATGTTGGTCTGAAGAAGGAAACATTACCTGTGGTAGAGCCACAATAAAGTTGTGGATGTTGGCCTGAAGAAGGAAACATTACCTGTGGTAGAGAGACAATAAAGTTGTGGATGTTGGTCTGAAGAAGGAAACATTACCTGTGGTAGAGCCACAATAAAGTTGTGGATGTTGGCCTGAAGAAGGAAACATTACCTGTGGTAGAGAGACAATAAAGTTGTGGATGTTGACCTGAAGAAGGAAACATTACCTGTGGTAGAGCCACAATAAAGTTGTGGATGTTGGCCTGAAGAAGGAAACATTACCTGTGGTAAAGAGACGATGAAGTTGTGGATGTTGGTCTGAAGAAGGAAACATTACCTGTGGTAAAGAGACGATGAAGTTGTGGATGTTGACCTGAAGAAGGAAACATTACCTGTGGTAGAGAGACAATAAAGTTGTGGATGTTGACCTGAAGAAGGAAACATTACCTGTGGTAGAGCCACAATAAAGTTGTGGATGTTGGTCTGAAGAAGGAAACATTACCTGTGGTAGAGCCACAATAAAGTTGTGGATGTTGGCCTGAAGAAGGAAACATTACCTGTGGTAGAGAGACGATGAAGTTGTGGATGTTGGCCTGAAGAAGGAAACATTACCTGTGGTAAAGAGACGATGAAGTTGTGGATGTTGGCCAGCCTTGCGGCTTCAGTGATCTCATTCATCGGTACTTCTCGACTGTTGTCTCCGTATGCAATGTTCTCAGCGATGCTACAGTTGAATAAGACGGGCTCCTGAGAGACGAGTCCAATCTGGGCTCGCAGCCAAGCGATGTTGTATTCTCCCAGTCGATGGCCGTCAATCAGCTACAGCCACATTGAATGATTTCTGTAGTACACATTTAAGGTTGGATTCTTAATAAATAGTAAAATCCATTTTTCAAACAATTTCAAACAAAGCATTTGAACTTCTGGTGAAGACAACAATCAGAAAACTCTTTGGAAGTCTCACAGCAGGCGAGCCCTCTGTGGGGGCAGCTTGGGGGGTTCAAATAAACCACACGTTTGAGAGAATTTTCTTTAATGGTAACATTTTTCAAAAATCACCCCAGAGGGCAGAACACCCAGCTAGTGATTGTTTACCTGTTTCGTGGTTTAACCTTTTAATACTGTCATCAAAGCTGATTCTTTACTTGTTTTTCTTTGATACCATTTCTAGAGTTAACTGCTCTGAGGAATCTGATTTCCGTCCAAAGCACCAAGTGGACAATTTCTGACATAATAATGAAGCATATGGAGAGTCCTATTTGTGTTATCTAGCCTCATGAGATATCTATTTGTGTTACCTAGCCTCATGAGATATCTGTTTGTTTTAAACATACTCACACTGCTAGTATTTGCAGTCAGTATATGGTATTTCTTTGTTAAGTGGAAACAGACAATCATAAAAGTAACTACTCTGGAATTCTTGAAAAGAAAGTTTGTGATAGTGGCTATAAAAAAAGCAACAAAATCTATTTTTTGTGTAAGAAATTACCAGGGGCACTGCAAGCTTCATGTGTGAATTGAATCAAGATATATATGATGTCTCTATGGAAAAACCAAATTTGTGCGCGCTCAATTTCAGGTGTCACATTCAGATAAATCCACATTTTGCAACTTTTTAGATGAGTCACTGCAGGCAAACTACTGGCGTGTGATATTAGTTGTCAACATTGCACTCACATGTAAGGGTATTACACCAAATACAATGTCTGGGAGAAAGGGCCTGTGTTCAGTTATAAACTGGGATATGGACACCGAAGAGCAACCCTAGAAGGAGAAGACAGGAAAGTACTCACAAGAGAGCCATGAGTGGGGTCATAGAAGTAGAAGACAGGAAAGTACTCACAAGGGAGCCGTGAGTGGGGTCATAGGAGAAAACAGGAAAGTACTCACAAGGGAGCCGTGAGTGGGGTCGTAGAAGGAGAAGACAGGAAACTACTCACAATGGAGCCATGAGTGGGGTCATAGGAGAAGACAGGAAAGTACTCACAAGAGAGCCGTGAGTGGGTTCATAGAAGGAGAAGACAGGAAAGTACTCACAAGGGAGCCGTGAGTGGGGTCGTAGGAGAAGACAGGAAAGTACTCACAAGGGAGCCGTAGAAGGAGAAGACAGGAAAGTACTCACAAGGGAGCTGTGAGTGGGGTCGTAGGAGAAGTCAGGAAAGTACTCACAAGGGAGCCGTGAGTGGGGTCGTAGGAGAAGACAGGAAAGTACTCACAAGGGAGCCGCGAGTGGGGTCGTAGGAGAAGACAGGAAAGTACTCACAAGGGAGCCGTGTGTGGGGTCGTAGAAGCGCTCCAGTAGTTGTACTATGGTGCTCTTGCCACAGCCGCTACTGCCCACCAGTGCAACAGTCTTGCCTGGTTCAATCACAATGCTCATGTTCTTGAGAACGGTGACGGTCGGACGACTTGGGTAGCGGAACTGAACCTCCTGTAACTCTACGGCTCCTTCTGCTGATTGCTGCAATAGTCAGCCAAGCATAGCAAAAATGCCTTAAATAAATGATATAAAATGATAATAAATGCCAAATTAGTAAAACAAGGAGAATTACTTATAAGAATGAGCTTCACTGTGATAGTTGGACCCTAAAATGTCACTAGAAATACTAACACCTGGTGAAGTGAGTCAGAGTACCCCAAAATTCTAAAGAATAGTTCGGGAATATTAGTTATATTCTACAAAATTTTTAAAATGCCAAAGAGGCTTCATCATGGAAACAAATTAACTACAATTTTTTATTTTTAAAGGAAACACAATCAAGTTTCTCTAACAAATCAGAATGATAAAAACACTGTACATACATCCACATAAAATGATACAGAAACACCATACAACTATAGATAAGTCGAACCAAAGGTAACTCACCGGTTTGAGGCCGTCTGTGGAGAAGGCATCAATCTCAGGTTCACGATCAATTATGTTAAATATTCTGGCTGCTGCAGCCTTTGCCTTCGCATAGTCTGGAACAAAAGCATTCCCTTGGCCCATGCCCATGGCTCCGAATACGATTGCCCCAAACACCCTGCAACAGCAAACAATACCAATATAATAATAATATTTATATTATACAAAGGCATGTCCATTACAGCTCACAGCAAATCATTATTTAAATAGCACATTGGTGTAAAACATGGATGCTGTAAAAAATGTTGCGAACACTCACCTCGGTGAAGTAAAATGTTTACTTCAAATTCATTTAAAACACAATACTATTTATGAACTTTTTCGGAAAAAAAACATTGACAGAATGACAGAATGACAACAGAAGATTCTCAGCCTCGAAAAAGACTTGAAGATGTCAACAAATTGCGGTCCGCAGTTCTCAATGAGTCAAGCACTAAAGTAGAATTACAGACCTGCTTGCATACGTCATCAAACTGCAGTCCACGGTGCTCAATGAGTCAAGCACCAAGGTATAATGATAGACTTACTTGAAGACGTCAACAAACTGCAGTCCACGGTGCTCAATGAGTCAAGCACCAAGGTATAATGATAGACTTACTTGAAGACGTCAACAAACTGCAGTCCACGGTGCTCAACGAGCCAAGCACCAAAGTAGAATGCAACAGCGTGGACAATGTAGACGAGAGCTTGAGAGAAGGAGAACGCGATCCCTATGAGATGTGCCTTCTTCAGACTCTGTCTGTAAAAGCACACAAAGGCATGTGAGTGCTGACATCCCTCTTTATCCTATCCCCATTGTATTCCTTGCCCTGTCTAGTTTCTAAGTTACATCTCACCAAGGGAGACGTCTTCACAGGATATGAACCATGATTTCTAACTGTCCATTCTATTATGTTCTATCCGTTGAATACCTTCTATCCATTGTTGGTCAAACATGGTTTTCATTCACATTACTGATAATATACAAAACATTAGCGAACATAAATGTGATAACGTCATTACTTGTCAAGAAAAATTACTCCTTTTAAAAATAATATTTATATTCATATTCTTTGAATTCAATTAAACACCAACATTAATTTCATGTTGGTGCATATCATACCTTGAAACATATCATACCTTGAAACATATCATACCTTGAAACGTGGTGGTTCTATGGTACAACTTTTTAATAATCACTACTTTATTCTCAGTCAAAATTGAAGCATTGGCGACTGTAACAGAGCAAGAAGTGAAGGAGCCTATGTGATCAACCCACTTGTACGGTACGTCTGTCAACTTCTGGTATTCTTTCACAAAGTGAGCCTCCTTTGACAGAGACGCAACTGTGCGAATGTTCTCCATCGATTCTGTCGCGATCTGCAGGAAGAATTATTGTATATTGACAGGAGATATAGAAAAATATGTCAGTGCTGCCAAAGACAAGATTCTTCTTTGGATTAACAGAATTCTGCATATTAAGTGATTTCTGGTTCCTAAGACTGATGCAGACTTATTGAGATATGACAATGTGCTATGTGTGACCAAGCCACCTGGACAGTTTCCTGCCATGACAATGTGCTATGTGTGGCCAAGCCAAGTTCCCTGCTATGACAGTGGCAGCATGTATCGTAATAAATAAAGTCTTCTAGGTGCCACAGCTCCACCAACATCAACACAGTTGATCTCCTGAAGTCTGAATCTTTCCAAACAAACATGCATTCATTATGTTATCAATTTATAATAATGCAAATTCAATTTTTAAAAGATTGTGTCAGTAGCCACAAATTTAAATTACAAAATGGCAATGCTACCCCCAGATTATTACCAAATGTAACAATTTCATCTTAACACAATTACAAGGCATGCAATGACCACAACTGGCTGAAATGAAGGGTAACCTTGACCCACCTTGCCAGCCCCTTCTAGCGCGCCCTGGCTGGTCCCCGTGTTGCCCTGCATCATCTTGAACTGAAGCATGCCACTGACGACGAGGAAGGGAGCAAATGCAAGAATGGCAAGAGTGAGTTCCCAGCTGTAGATGAAGCCTATCACAATGCCTGTAACAACGCTGACAGCGCCCTGCAGTGTCGAGGCCAGTTTGATGCCTGAAGCCTGCCAAACAACATACAAACTGTAGTTCTTGAGGAAGTTTCAAAGGACAAAGTATAATGATGTTTTACAAATAAAGCACAGCACTAGCTCCTGAACCATGACAAAGTTATTCTGTGGTGAGTTGCACATTTTTGTGCACAAGTGCAGGAAAGACATGGGTTCAGATCCAAATTTTTTTACATCAAACGTTTAAATAAAAGGATATCACCGACATATTATTAGCTATGATGATCGACTGGCTGCAAACCTATCAAATTGTAGAGCCAAATATTTATTGAATGAATAAGAGTCAAGTGATACAGGACTGCTCAACACTTTCATACAAACATTTAAAATTCCAGAATATTTCTAAGGGAGAATGTTCACAAACTGAAATGCAGCAAGTTGGCTATGAACAAAATAAAGTGAGACATCTCCAGACTGACCCCATGAACAGCTGAAGCATCGGTGGACAGTCGAGTGGTCAGTGCACCAGTCGATCTTCTAGGGTCATCAAAGTAGCCAATTTCCTAAGGGTTGAACAACAATGTTTATTTGGGGTCATACAGGCACCAGCAGCTGGACAACTGGCCCTTCTAGGGTCATTAAAGTGGCCAATTTGCAACAAACTCAACGTGAACATGTACACAGTCTGCAAATGTACACCAAAGCAGCCATCGATAACCAAACAGTATGATTAGGTGACAAGGGAACCGTCTCCAAGATGTTATTGAACACAATTCAACAATTATTCTCAACATTTATTTACACACCTTAGTGTTTTAATGCTGATTTTGATAACATCTCTGAATGGATATTTCCTAGATACACAGCACTATATGAATATTAGTTATTATTTATACTTTATTTAATTGATGGACTGCTCTGGACTACATTATGCTGAGTCATCACACCACTGTAAGAACAGACAGGGACACGAGTGGACTGTGAGACGGACGGACGGACGGGAAATAAAACAAACAAATGATCCTACCTGATGCAGCAGGCCTTTAAACACTATTCGTCGCAACCGTAATGTCAAACATTCAGCCGAGACACTGAAGAGGAATATCTGGAAACAGAAGATTTTGTATCTGCAAATGCAGTCCTGCATGTACAGAAGCCAGCAACAAATACAATAAATGTAAAATACACAAAGAAGATAACTTGGTAAGGTGTCACAGCCCATCATATCACAATGGGGCGTTAAGAGCAACAAGAGAATACAATGGGGTAATATAAAAACAACCTGTTAATTTTGGTGGAAATTTACATGCAATAACTAAACTATTTTAAAATGAAAAT
Organism: Lamellibrachia satsuma; assembly: GCA_033239005.1. Lineage (NCBI taxonomy): Eukaryota > Metazoa > Annelida > Polychaeta > Sabellida > Siboglinidae > Lamellibrachia > Lamellibrachia satsuma. The sequence goes on along the minus strand of BSQZ01000021.1, from coordinate 2,458,611 downwards.
TTCCAAAAGATAACCAAAAATTACCTTTTGTCCTTCTCGCAAGAGACTTTTCTTAGAGTGCATGTGACAAAATGACAAATTGAACTGACCTGGAAGAACATGGCTATTCCCGTGACAATGGCAATGACAAAGAACAAGAGCGCATACAGGTTGGACAGTCGCTCCTGCTCACCCATGTCTGTTAGGCGGAACACCTACAAATACACAACACAGGTGAATATGACTCCAGCCAAAGCTACAAGCCCGGGACGGCATGTCAACAGAAAGCAGCAGTTTAACGACAAACCAATATTTTGTACTCATCCTTCCAATTTGTTCAAATCTGATCTGTTCATTCATAATTTATCTTTAGAAACTGACTATTTTCTAGTATCCACTCTACACCTCCACTAAAGAGCTCTCGAATTAATGTAGGTAATGAATGTATCACTATCAATGTCATCATAAACAACTAAATACAATTTGATGCAGTTTAAAATCTGAAAAAAAATCCTTTCACTTACTATAACAGTGCAGTACACCACAAAATATCATCTTTTAACATTATTTATTTACCAGCGCTCATATTCTTGAAAGACCTGATAAACAACCAGCAATCGGGAACAAATATGATCAGTCGGGAAACTCACATCAAGAAATTCACTGAAGAGGATGGCAAAGCAGGGATTCTGAGCACCCACAATGGTGGCGCCGACGATACCCCCAGCGATGTACGGCCATTCAGTGGAGTTGAATTTGAGAATTCGCAGCATTGAAGCTTCAGGAAGATCTTCCTCCTGTGACAGGATACAAAACATATATGATAATTTTCCACTTTTTGAGATGTAAGCCGACAGGAATAAACAAAACTACTTTTCAACTGTTCACAGGTAAGTCCATTATTCACATTTTTATTTGCAACATTGCTGGAGCAACTGACCTGACAGTGACCATAGCGCTGTCCACTCCAGCACTGCAATAACAGACAACACTCCAACACTGCTGGAGCAACTGACCTGACAGTGACAACAGCGCTGTCCACTCGAACACTGAAATAATAGACACTCCAACACTGCAATAATAGATGACACTCCAACAATAGAGGAGGTACAGAAGGCTGTCAAAGCAATGAAGTCACGGAAAGCTCCTGGTGCTGATTGCATAATGGCTGAAGTTTTGAGAGCAGGGGGAGAGAAGATGGCTGAGATGCTCCTAAAAATATGCAATGCAGCATGGCATCAGGAACAGATTGGTGCAGAAGTATGATCAACCCAGTAAACAAGAAAGGGTGCAAATCAACAACGACAAACTACCGAGCAATTTCCCTGATATCCATCCAGGGTAAGGTCTTCTGCAAGATGACACTCATGAGGATAGATAACAACACTGACACACAGCACTTTGGATTCAGGAAGAACAGAGGGACAGTAGATGCTATTTTCACTGTGTGACAGATCATGGAAAAGGCAAATGAACACAAGGTCCCACTGCATTTCAATTCTATGGACTTCAAGTGGCTGGGGTGGCTAGCATGTCAGTTGATTTTTTCATTTTTGTTCTTCATAACATGCTAGAATATACTGACACCACAAAAAATCACACGGCATGTTGTTCTGGACGGCGAAGAACTTAAGACTGTGGGATAGTTCTGCTTCTTGGGTAGCACTGCCGTCTACAGAGAGAGGGAGAGATGTTAGTTAATGCATTGCCTTAGCATTGGCAGCCTTTGGCATATTTTCCAACAGAATCATCTCAACAAGACTGAAAGCCAGATTATATGGAGCCCTTATACTGCCAATATGGTGTGGAGGCTTGGATGCTAAAATCACAGGAGATATAATCTCTTGAGCTAGGTTTTAGAGATGCGCTGCCTGCGGGCTATTAGCAGTGAAACCAGCGCGGACAGACTACAAAATATCAAGATCAGACAGGACATCTTTACCCATGAATCTATCACAGACGTCATCAGACACAGAAGAGTCAGGTGGTTTGAGCATGTTTGCTGTATGCAAATAGATAACATCGTTAGGCAAGCATAGTACTGTCTACAGAGAGAGATGCTAGCTGATGCATTGCCTTAGCATCGGCAGCCTTTGGTAGACTCAGAAATGGTATATTGTCCAACAGAGGCACCTCAACAAAACTGAAAGCCAGATTATATGAAGCCCTTATACTGCCAATAGCCATCTATGGAGGCTTGGATGCTATGGTTTATCAGAGGTGTTACCAGGGCGGACAGACTGCAAAATATCAAGATTAGAGGCACAAGACTCGGTTGGGCATGTTTGCTGTAAGCAAAGAGATAACATCATTAGCAAGCATACAAACAAGACTTCAAAGGACTGCAGAAGAGCGGAAAACCACTGAAGAGATTGAATGATACTTGGCTTTGGCTATTCACAGCAGAGCAGCATGCCATAAATAGAACAGAATGGAGGGGTGCAACTTCCCGGAGGACAGGGAGGGTTCACTATGGCCTACGTTTTAAAGTCAAGTCAATTCTCCAACACTGCAATAACAGACGACATTCCAACAATGCAATAATAGATGACACTCCAATACTGCAATAATAGACGACATTTCAACACTGCATTAATAGACGACACAGACAACACTGCAATAATAGATGACACTCCAATACTGCAATAATAGATGACACAGACAACACTGCAATAATAGACGATACTCCAACACTGCAATAATAGATGACACTCCAACACTGCAATAATAGACGACACTCCAATACTGCAATAATAGACAACACTCCAACACTTCAATAATAGACAACACAGACAACACTGCAATAATAGAAGACACAGACAACACTGCAATAATGGAAGATACAGATAACAGAATGTAAGCCAAGGTAATCTATCCATTACATCTGTAATATGAATGTGGATCTCACCGTGTCTACAGTTGGCTTACTGGGGTCTCCCTCACTGGATAATGCTCGGCTCAGGTGTCCTTTGTTGGGCGTTGTATGATCTATGTCATCCAAATCTATCTGGGAAAACTGGGCTACAACAAATGGGTATATTGGGATCAGTGTTTGCTTGTTGCATGTTCAGGTGTGTGATCAGCATGGGCTTGTTGCATGTGTGCTTGCAGCTTGTTCAGGTTAGTGATCGATCAGTGTGCTTCTAGCACATTCAGATTTGTGGTCAGCATGCTTCTGGCATGTTCAGGTTTGTTGTCAGTGTGCTTCTAGCATGTTCAGTTTTGCGATCAGTGTGCTTGTAGCATGTTCAGATTTGTGATTAGTGTGCTTCTTGCATGTTCTGGATTGTGGTCAGTGTGCTTCTAATATATTCAGGTTTGAGATCAGTGTGCTTGTAGCGTGTTCAGGTTTGAGATCAGTGTGCTTGTAGCATGTTCAGGTTTGTGGTCAGTGTGCTTCTAATATATTCAGGTTTGAGATCAGTGTGCTTGTAGCATGTTCAGGTTTGTGATCAGTGTGCTTGTAGCATGTTTACATTTCTGATCATTGTGCTTCTAGCATGTTCAGGTTTGTGATCAGTGTGCTTGTAGCATGTTCAGGTTTGTGATCAGTGTGCTTGTAGCATGTTTACATTTCTGATCATTATGCATCTAGCATGTTCAGGTTTGTTGTCAGTGTGCTTCTAACATGTTCAGGTTTGTGATCAGTGTGCTTCGATCATGTTCAAGTTTGTGACCAGTGAGCTTCTAACATGTTCAGGTTTGTGATCAGTGTGCTTGTAGCATGTTTATATTTGTGATCAGTGTGCTTCTAACATGTTCAGGTTTGTGATCAGTGTGCTTGTAGCATGTTTACATTTCTGATCATTGTGCATCTAGCATGTTCAGGTTTGTGACCAGTGTGCTTCTAGCATGTTCAGGTTTGTGATCAGTGTGCTTGTAGCATGTTTACATTTGTGATCAGTGTGCTTCTAACATGTTCAGGTTTATGATCAGTGTGCTTGTAGCATGTTCAGGTTTGTGACCAGTGTGCTTCTAGCATGTTCAGGTTTGTGATCAGTGTGCTTGTAGCATGTTTACATTTGTGATCAGTGTGCTTCTAACATGTTCAGGTTTATGATCAGTGTGCTTCTAGCATGTTCAGGTTTGTGATCAGTGTGCTTGTAGCATGTTTAGGTTTGTGATCAGTGTGCTTCTATCATGTTCAGGTTTGTGACCAGTGTGATTCTAACATGTTCAGGTTTGTGATCAGTGTGCTTGTAGCATGTTTATATTTGTGATCAGTGTGCTTCTAACATGTTCAGGTTTATGATCAGTGTGCTTCTAACATGTTCAGGTTTGTGATCAGTGTGCTTGTAGCATGTTTATATTTCTGATCATTGTGCATCTAGCATGTTCAGGTTTGTTGTCAGTGTGCTTCTAACATGTTCAGGTTTATGATCAGTGTGCTTCTAGCATGTTCAGGTTTGTGATCAGTGTGCTTGTAGCATGTTTAGGTTTGTGATCAGTGTGCTTCTATCATGTTCAGGTTTGTGACCAGTGTGCTTCTAACATGTTCAGGTTTGTGATCAGTGTGCTTGTAGCATGTTTATATTTGTGATCAGTGTGCATCTAGCATGTTCAGGTTTGTTGTCAGTGTGCTTCTAACATGTTCAGGTTTGTGATCAGTGTGCTTGTAGCATGTTCAGGTTTGTGATCAGAGTGCTTCTAGCATGTTTACATTCATGATCAGTGTGCATCTAGCATGTTCAGGTTTGTGATCAGTGTGCATCTAGCATGTTCAGGTTTGTGATCAGTGTGCTTGTAGCATGTTTATCAGTATGTGCTTGTACACAATAGCCAGTTTGTGCATACACAACACATGCTTAGTCCAAGCTTTGTACACATTGTGTACACTTATGTACTTTGTACACACAAAGTACATGAGTGTACACAGTGTGTACAAAGCACATAAGTGTACAGTGTGTACAAAGCACATGAATGTACACATTGTGTACAAAGCACATGAGTGTACACAGTGTGTACAAAGTACATGAGTGTACACAGTGTGTACAAATCTTGGACTAAGCATGTTTATCAGTATGTGCTTGTACACAATAGCCAGTTTGTGCATACACAACACATGCTTAGTCCAAGCTTTGTACACACTGTGTACACTTATGTACTTTGTACACACCGTGTACACTCATGTGCTTTGTACACATTGTGAACACTCATGTACATTGTACACACTGTGTACACTCATGTTATAACTTGTTCACCCAAATACAAGCGGTGTCAAAGCAGCGAGAAAGGAAGGGTCACTACAATAAGTCATTAATCATTAGTTACACCAGAACTTTTATCTGTTTATATTGCAATCCTAGACCATGTTATTAATTCTTAATATGCTGTGAAGTGCCATCGAAATCTTGGATCTGGCGCTATATGAAATAAAATAGATTATTATTAAGCTGGTGACCTGACAAATTACATAAGTTTGACGTCTTACCAACAGTTCCCTCCTCTTCATCTGCTCCTACGTCAGATGCCTTCATCTGAAACACACACCATTCATATATGCACAGAAACATAACAGATTATTAAAACGTAGAAGAATAAAAGTTTCTCACTTTTCCTAACAGTAAGGTGATATCACACCAAGTTGTTGCACGAGCAAGTAAGTTCCAGAACTTCCAGTATCTGTCACAACATACAATTTCAGACAACCAAGATGCTTACAGTCTACCCGATTAAAGCTACTGTCCAAATTTCAATCTATAAACCCTACTAGCCTAGCTGCCTGAATTCACTAACACACTAGTGGATAAAACTCAAGAGCTTACAATTACAATACAATAATAAATTGTAGCCTATTATTTTGAGCTAACATTATGCCAATGTGCTAAACATATTCAATAATGATCCAGTTATGCTGGAGCAAAACAAAGCTCACTCAAGTGTAAATGCCACTCTTGGGCCATTGAACAAAACAATGGTGATTCAAGTTTGGATGCCACTCTTGGTGGGCCATTGAACAAAACAATAGTGATTCAAGTTTGGATGCCAATATTGATGGGCCAATGAGCAAAATAATGCTGATTCAAGTTTGGATGCCACTATTGGTGGGCCAATGAGCAAAACAATGCTGATTCAAGTTTGGATGCCACTATTAGTGGGCCAATGTGTAAAACAATGGTGATTTTAGTTTGTATCCCACTATTGGTAGGCCAATGAGCAAAACAATGGTGATTCTAATTTGGATGCCACTATTGTTGTGCCAATGAGTAAAACAATGGTGATTCAAGTTTGGATGCCAATATTGGTGGGCCATTGAGTAAAACAATACTGGGTCAAAATTGGTTGAATATCTTCCTCATAAATGTTTGATTTCCTGCAGTGCTTGCCTGTCGTGTGACAAGTTCATAGTAGATGCCCTTGTGGTCCATCAACTCATCATGTGAGCCCTGCTCTACAGCCATGCCGTCCTTCATGCCAATGATCAGGTCAGCAGTCTTGATGGTCGACAGACGATGTGCCACTATGATGGTAGTGCGCCCCATGCGTGCCTACATGATTAACAAGAACATTACAAATATGGGCGTGGCACCATTAGTAAATCACAAAGCATTTTTACAGATACATGGAAAGTAATTTTCATGAAAAAAGAAAGATTTTTAATGTTTATTTATTAAATAAAAAATGTAAGATACTGCTAAAAATCACATCTTATCAAAGGTATTTGCCTTTTATTCAGCCAGACTACGTCATTGCATAACTTGACATACCGCATATTAGTTGTTAAAATAAAAAAAATTATACATCTATTATTTCAGTTTTCCATGCAACTTCCCACAAAACCACCCCATGTGCATTTCTATGATTATCTGGTTACCATAATAATAATTAACTTCTAAGGTGACTATATATCCTCATGAACCTGAGCCCAGAGGCGGACCAAAACATAATCATTAAGCCATTCACATTGTCTCTCGGAATCGCCGGGAGACTCCTGGAAATCTAAAAAAATTGTCCTGTCTCCTGCATGGGACAACAAATCTCCTGGATATCTAATGAAACAAAGAAAAGGTTTGTGTGGCTTAAGTTCACAAAAGATCATCAGTCCCCCTTTTACTCATGCCCACAATAACAGCAAGGGTTATTTCAATTAAGATTTGTGCAGTCTGGACAATGGAGCCTTGGATAAACTGCATCCTTATGCCTTGCATGTTGCATTGCCTGCATTAAATGAACAATCCCCCATTATCGCTCATCGATGTATAATCCATTCAATATTCATTTAAAGCTGCTTCCTCAAATGGTTCAGTACATCACTAACCCGGTTAATTTATTTCCAGATGTGTAGTGTGTGACTATTTTAAATAATGTGCTCAGTCCGTTTAAAAAAAATGCCCACCTTTTTTAAATCATTGAACGAATCAACTTCAGTCGTTTGATTTGGTAAGGATCAAAATATTGGATATCAAAAATAGTAAACACTGTTTGAGTCAATGCTAATCATGGGCTTGACTTCAATCCTCTCGCCGATCACATGACAAAGTTACGAAATTTCACCAAGGGTGAAAATTTTATTTATTAGCATTTTGATTTTCACTTCACTTAATGCTTGAACAAGCATTAAATAATTTAATAGTTTGTCTGATGATTTCAAAAAAGCTACATACAAAAGTTGCACAAACGAGCTAGCATGTTGCAGTGGATACTAGGTAGGTTTGGTTTTTTTTTAAATTATTTGAAATGAGACTAGCAAAAAAATCAAATTGAGGAGGCCCATCAATACATCTCCACTTTATATTTAATTCATATAATATTGTTTGCTAATTGTCACAATCGGAGCACATTATGAACAAAAACGTATTTTAAAAATAGGTTTCACAAACAAAAAAATGCCTCCATCACCAAGGGTCTCAAATGGCTTCATCAGCAAGAATCACAAACTTTGAAGAAAAGAAAATGCTTCAGTTCTAGCCCTGCCACTAAATAGTATGTTAGTTGTGTGTGTAATAAAATATGTAGGCTACTGCCAGTCAGGTAAGGAATTTTTGTGGTAATATATTTCAGGAATAGAACACTTTTTTTATTCCTAGACCATCTCCGTAGTAAACTTGTTATTTTATAATTACTAGTCCACAAGGAAATGTTCCGTTGCCACAATGTTTATATTCACGTTAGTGTACTTTTCAATTGTACATATATTGGGAACTAAAGCTGACCTAGTGTAATTTTTACATGCGGCGAGGATGTGAAATACTCAAATTTAAGCACAATTTTCTGAGATCCAGAGACCCTCTAATTTACACATAAATCTCCTGCATTTGCATTTCTGAAACTTAACATGTATGATTAAGCATAGTCGTGAAGAGGGACATACAAAAATCATTATCAGAACATGGGACAACCGAAGATTTATGGTGGAAATGCAATTTGGAGTAAATATGTCTTGAGTTTTTTTCGGAAGATAGCAAAAGTTTCAGATGTTTTCAAAGTGATGGGGAGTTCATTCCAGACCCTAGGCGCAGCGACAGAGAAAGCATGTTTGCCCAAGTTAAGCTTTAAGTTGTTGTGAAACTGATGATCTGATCTCAGAGTTTATCCAAGTCTCTTTTAGCAATGTTATTTAGAAGTGAATTACAATAGTCAAGGCGGCTACTAATTAGCGCTGCTGACATTATTTTAGCAGTAGATATAGATATGTGATGCCAAATTCGACAGAGATCACGCATATGATAGAAACAGGATTTGCATACTTGAGAAATACGCTGGCAAAAGTTGAAGTCACTATTAAAGACAACACCTAGATTAAGAACAGTATCTGATGGGAATGTATCACTGCCAAGCAGTTTAACTGGAAAATGGCTGATGACCCTATTTCGTTGTTGTTTAGTGCCAATAATAATAAGGTCTGTTTTATCTGGGTTAAACTTTAGCTTACTTGATTCCATCCAAAACAAGATGTCAGTGCGACAATCACTTGAAGTCAAAACAGATTCTTGTACATTTGATTGTGAAAGTGACATGTAAACCTGTGTGTCATCAGCATACAGGTGATGACTGAGATTATGATTAGTAATGACTTGGCTGAGAGACGTAGTATATAAGCTAAACAGAACAGGGCCAAGGGCGGATCCTTGAGGCACTCCGAATGGAAGGTGTAGTGGACAAGATAGTGTGCCAGATATGTTAATGCTTTGGTATCTGTCTGAGAAATATAATTTCAACCACTGAAGATCTGTGCCAGAAATGCCAAAATATCTATGAAGGTATTGTAAAAGGATTAAATGATCAATCGTATCGAAAGCAGCTGAGAGATCTAGTAAAGTGAGTGCTGTGATGTTGTCAACTATATCATTGTGCATCTTGAGAAGAGCTGTTTCGGTAGAGCGGAATCGTTTATATGCAGACTGTAGACAATTTGATGTGATGTTTATAAATATGTTCATGAAGGCAATTTGCAACTATTTTTCCAATACTTTTGACAGAAAACTGAGATTGCAGATAGGACGATAATTCTTTAAGTAATTTTTACCGTTTGTTTTTTAATACGAGGATTTACAAGATCTTGTTTGAAATCCTGTGGAACAACTCTGCCTTGCATTGAAAGGTTTATGATAGTAGTAATGGGAAAGATGAGTTGATTGATACAGCTTTTTAGCAGAAGTGTTGGAAATGGGTGAAGATCACACGATTTGTTAGCAGATTTCTTAATAATAAAGAGAACTTCACTAGTAGTTGCAGGTGTAAAAATGATTGTTCAGAAAGTAATGATTCAGGTTGCTGTCATGCATACTGATTATAATGTTATATGTCACCTTATTTTCAAGTAGGCTGAGTGGTTTTTAAAATATGACATTTCATGACCATATATATTGAAAACTGATAGGGAAGCTATTTATAGGGGCACTCTACCTTATCAAGTGCAGCTTGGACTGTGGCCTCGCTTTCTGTGTCTAAAGCCGACGTCGCTTCATCAAGCAGGAGGATTCTGGGATCACGGACGAGGGCACGGGCGATAGCGATTCGCTGTTTCTGTCCCCCGCTCAATTGTGCTCCACGCTCACCAACCAACGTATCATATTTCTGTGAAGAAATAACTAATTCGTAATCCTACATTGTAAAATGAGTACAGAGGGTATATTATTTGCTATATTTTGTACATTATATATCTTTATTTTCATTGTGAAAACAGAAAGCAAAATAAAAATACGAAACTATTATTATTAGCATTAAATATTTGTCATATTTTGTATATTACGTATCTTTTATTTCCATTGTGAAATAAAAATACAAAACATTTTATAAATATCCAGCTAATTTTCTATAAAGAACTACGTGGACTAGCTCACATCATTGCTCATAGTTAATCATTGTTAAACTGTTAGTTTCAGATCAACATTATCTATGTTGTTGAAAGGAACACAAACCTTAGGTAGTTTTATGATGAAATCATGTACATTAGCTTCAATAGCTGCCTTTTCAATGTTGTTGTAAGGAACACAAACCTTGGGTAGTTTCATGATGAAATCATGTACATTAGCCTCAATAGCTGCCTTCTCAATGTTGTTGTAAGGAACACAAACCTTGGGTAGTTTCATGATGAAATCATGTACATTAGCCCCAATACCTGCCTTCTCAATGTTGTTGTAAGAAACACAAACCTTGGGTAGTTTCATGATGAAATCATGTACATTAGCCTCAATAGCTGCCTTCTCAATGTTGTTGTAAAGAACACAAACCTTGGGTAGTTTCATGATGAAATCATGTACATTAGCCCCAATACCTGCCTTCTCAATGTTGTTGTAAGGAACACAAACCTTGGGTAGTTTCATGATGAAATCATGTACATTAGCCTCAATAGCTGCCTTCTCAATGTTGTTGTAAAGAACACAAACCTTGGGTAGTTTCATGATGAAATCATGTACATTAGCCCCAATACCTGCCTTCTTAATGTTGTTGTAAGGAACACAAACCTTGTGTAGTTTCATGATGAAATCATGTGCATTAGCCCCAATACCTGCCTTCTCAATGTTGTTGTAAGGAACACAAACCTTGGGTAGTTTCATGATGAAATCATGTACATTAGCCCCAATACCTGCCTTCTTAATGTTGTTGTAAGGAACACAAACCTTGGGTAGTTTCATGATGAAATCATGTACATTAGCCCCAATACCTGCCTTCTTAATGTTGTTGTAAGGAACACAAACCTTGGGTAGTTTCATGATGAAATCATGTACATTAGCCCCAGTACCTGCCTTCTCAATGTTGTTGTAAAGAACACAAACCTTGGGTAGTTTCATGATGAAATCATGTACATTAGCCCCAATACCTGCCTTCTCAATGTTGTTGTAAGGAACACAAACCTTGTGTAGTTTCATGATGAAATCATGTACATTAGCCCCAATACCTGCCTTCTTAATGTTGTTGTAAGGAACACAAACCTTGTGTAGTTTCATGATGAAATCATGTACATTAGCCCCAGTACCTGCCTTCTCAATGTTGTTGTAAGGAACACAAACCTTGGGTAGTTTCATGATGAAATCATGTGCATTAGCCCCAATACCTGCCTTCTCAATGTTGTTGTAAGGAACACAAACCTTGGGTAGTTTCATGATAAAATCATGTACATTAGCCCCAGTACCTGCCTTCTCAATGTTGTTGTAAGGAACACAAACCTTGGGTAGTTTCATGATGAAATCATGTGCATTAGCCTCAGTAGCTGCCTTCTCAATGTCGGTCTGACTGACACCCTCAAGACCGTATTGTATGTTCTCCGCAATCGTCGTTGCAAACAACACTGGCTCCTGACTGACCACCCCAATCCGGCGTCGCAGCCAGCAGACATTCAGCTCACTGACTGGCTGGTTGTCGATGTAGACGGCGCCACCGAGTGGGTCATAGAAGCGTTGGATGAGCTGGATGACGGTGCTCTTGCCGCAGCCACTACCACCGACCAGGGCCACGGTCTGACCCACGGCTACATCTAGACTCAGTCCATTCAATACCTGAAGGTAGACAATCACATCACATAAACATACAAGTTACAAAGAATAAACAAATTTGACTTAGTACAGTGGATAATATAGTACATACAACATTTCTTCTGTCAGACCAACCTCCATGATTATTTACAGAGACAGAAGATATTAGCTAAACGATCTTGTAGCCAACCTGTACACCTGGCCCAGTAAATGAACTCTACCCCTGGCTCAGTAACTGACCTGTACCCCTGGCCCAGTAACTGACCTGTACCCCTGGCCCAGTAACTGACCTGTACCCCTGGCCCAGTAACTGACCTGTACCCCTGGCCCAGTAACTGACCTGTACCCCTGGCCCAGTAACTGACCTGTACCCCTGGCCCAGTAACTGACCTGTACCCCTGGTCCAGTAACTGACCTGTACCCCTGGCCCAGTAACTGACCTGTACCCCTGGCCCAGTAACTGAACTCTACCCCTGGCTCAGTAACTGACCTGTACCCCTGGCCCAGTAACTGACCTGTACCCCTGGCCCAGTAACTGACCTGTACCCCTGGCCCAGTAACTGACCTGTACCCCTGGCCGAGAGGGGTATGTGAAGACAACATCCTCCAGGTGTATGTTACCCTCCATGTTTGCAGGTTGGATGTACCCCCAGGCCCATTAAATGGCATGTACCACTGGCCCAGTAAATGACCTGAACCACTGGCCCAGAAACTGAAATGTACATCTGACCCAGTAACTGCCTGTACAGTTGGCCCAGTGACTGACCTGTGCCCTTGGTCCAGTAACTGACCTGTACGCCTGGCCGAGAGGGGTAGGTGAAGACAACATCCTCCAGGTGTATGTTACCCTCCATGTTTGCAGGTTGGATGCCCTCTTCAGAGCTGTTGTCAATCGGTGGCGTCTGTCGGACATAAACAGACGCAACTGTTTAAGCCCCTTAGAGTTTCTACATCACACTCACATTCATTTATTATGACCAAGCTAACTGTATGCATAGAAAATTATCAGTAATGAAAGAAATGGTCGCAGAGACTCCCAATAAGACATTGCATGCACTGTCAGATTAACCACGGCACAAGTGGCACAGGTGAAGAATTACACTGATATCTGAATTATTGGAGGAGTTACAGTGTTTCTAAACTAAGCTATTTGTCATATTTGCCAGCCAATTTTGTTTGTTGCCATGGAAACGGGGGTCTGACAGAAAATGTTCAATATATGTTTTACTCGGCTAGACTCACTCTACAGTTTGGGCTAAAACAATTGCATTAGCTATGCAATTTAAGAATAAATCCTATCCATGTGGGGTGTCTCACCTTAATCTTAAAAAAGATTTAGTTAAACTTCAGTGCCGCCAAAACACGCAAACAGTTAAATAATGCTTAAGAAAGTTCAACATGTAAAATCAAATGTAACTGTTCACATGATTACATATCTAGAACTGTTGGTAACTAGTTTGGTGGGAATTATTTGGCTGTAACATTTTGTTTACTCAGGGGAACTTGCAAGGTCTTGATTTTATGCCTCTTGTATGTATTATTTTCTGGTATACCATTGTATGCTGTAATTCTTTCTTGCATGTCATTGTACATTGTATGTTTTGTATGTATTTTTGTATGCCGTATGTATGTATGTATTTGTACGGAAAGGACATTCATTAAGATACACCCTGGTGCTATGCCTGCAGTAATTCACACTTTTTCAAATTCAAATTGTGATCTCCACTAAGATTCCCAAAGTAATTCTACTGTGAGTTGCACAATCAATCACTTTGTGGTTTCCAATTCAAGCTTTCCAAAGTCACTGCATGAAAAAAATAATGAACTTATCCTTAGAGCCCAAATAAAGCACTAAATGTACTGGATATACAGGGTAAAAGTGACAATAGCAATCTCCCAACTTACCCTATCAAGGATCTGCCATAGTTCATATGCTGCCGCTCGTCCTGAACCAAATGCCGTCAAGTTTGGTGTGGCATTTCCCAGGGAGAAAGCCCCAACTAATATACTAAAGAATACCTTAAAAGGAAACATCAGTTACAAAGTACATACTATGTTCATAGACATGTAATCAAAACATCAGTTACAAAGTACATATTATGTTCATAGACATGTAATCAAAACATCAGTTACAAAGTACATACTATGTTCATAGACATGTAATCAAAACATCAGTTACAAAGTACATACTATGTTCATAGACATGTAATCAAAACAGGTGGTCATCACAACTTATCTATGGCATCAAAAACCAATCCACTAAGTTAAAACGCTGTGCCTTAGAGACAGGGTGACTGAAAGATGCTAGTATCACAAGGTCGAGGAATGACAACCCTTCTTTCATCAATAATATTGATCTGTCAGATTAAATGTAACAATATTTAATGTTCATCAAAATGTTCATCAAGTTGTAGGATGTACTGAGGAACACTTTTCTTCAACCACAACTATTGAGTTGTGTAAAATCTTTACTCAACAGTATTTAACATTTGCTGTACTCCTGTCCATGAGTAATTACTACTGTACTACAATGCGCACTCACAATGATCATGTTGCCTGCTGTCATGTCTTCTTCACGCACCAACTTGGATCCGTACCAAAACGCCAGGGAATACACACAGAACATTATGAAGAACATCAAACCAACGCCAACTGCACTAACGGTGCCCATCCGTATACCATGCGCCTTTGCTTCTGTCAAGTTAGCTCCGTACCTGTGAGTGGTAAAATAAAGTATAACAGTGAACCAATAAAACAAATCTGTAAATGTGTTTTATTAAACATTAGCATATATACCAGGAGGATATCCCACAGAATCTCTGATTCTGTGAACATGCCAATTATTTGCAATACTTTGGAACATTACGATTAAAGCTTTAAAAGTTACAATTGCAACCTGGTAGCCAGCATTTATTTACCGTATTTTAAGTACTATTGCAGAAGTTCTGGAAGGTATATTTGCATAGTACTTTATATCTTATGACTGTTTGCAAGAAAACAGAATTGTACAAGGAAATTATGTCAACTACCACCTGAGAACATACTCACATAATGAACAATCCAACGAAGCAAATGTAATCTTATAATTACCTGTCACATTCCATCTTCTCGCCACCAAACATAATCTTATAATTACCTGTCACATTCCTTCTTCTCGCCACCAAACATAATCTTATAATTACCTGTCACATTCCATCTTCTCGCCACCAAATATAATCTTATAATTACCTGTCACATTCCTTCTTCTCGCCACCAAATGTAATCTTATAATTACCTGTCACATTCCTTCTTCTCGCCACCAAATGTAATCTTATAATTACCTGTCACATTCCTTCTTCTCGCCACCAAATGTAATCTTATAATTACCTGTCACATTCCATCTTCTCGCCACCAAATGTAATCTTATAATTACCTGTCACATTCCTTCTTCTCGCCACCAAATGTAATCTTATAATTACCTGTCACATTCCTTCTTCTTGCCACCAAATATAATCTTATAATTACCTGTCACATTCCTTCTTCTCCCCACCAAATATAATCTTATAATTACCTGTCACATTCCTTCTTCTCGCCACCAAATGTAATCTTATAATTACCTGTCACATTCCTTCTTCTCGCCACCAAACATAATCTTATAATTACCTGTCACATTCCTTCTTCTCCCCACCAAATATAATCTTATAATTACCTGTCACATTCCTTCTTCTCGCCACCAAATGTAATCTTATAATTACCTGTCACATTCCATCTTCTCGCCACCAAATGTAATCTTATAATTACCTGTCACATTCCATCTTCTCGCCACCAAATATAATCTTATAATTACCTGTCACATTCCTTCTTCTCCCCACCAAATATAATCTTATAATTACCTGTCACATTCCATCTTCTCGCCACCAAATATAATCTTATAATTACCTGTCACATTCCTTCTTCTCCCCACCAAATATAATCTTATAATTACCTGTCACATTCCTTCTTCTCCCCACCAAATATAATCTTATAATTACCTGTCACATTCCATCTTCTCGCCACCAAATGTAATCTTATAATTACCTGTCACATTCCTTCTTCTCCCCACCAAATATAATCTTATAATTACCTGTCACATTCCATCTTCTCGCCACCAAATGTAATCTTATAATTACCTGTCACATTCCTTCTTCTCGCCAGCAAACATAATCTTATAATTACCTGTCACATTCCTTCTTCTCGCCACCAAACATAATCTTATAATTACCTGTCACATTCCTTCTTCTCGCCACCAAATGTAATCTTATAATTACCTGTCACATTCCATCTTCTCGCCACCAAATATAATCTTATAATTACCTGTCACATTCCTTCTTCTCGCCACCAAATATAATCTTATAATTACCTGTCACATTCCTTCTTCTCGCCACCAAATGTAATCTTATAATTACCTGTCACATTCCTTCTTCTCGCCACCAAATGTAATCTTATAATTACCTGTCACATTCCATCTTCTCGCCACCAAACATAATCTTATAATTACCTGTCACATTCCTTCTTCTCGCCACCAAATGTAATCTTATAATTACCTGTCACATTCCTTCTTCTCGCCACCAAATGTAATCTTATAATTACCTGTCACATTCCTTCTTCTCCCCACCAAATATAATCTTATAATTACCTGTCACATTCCTTCTTCTCGCCACCAAATGTAATCTTATAATTACCTGTCACATTCCTTCTTCTCGCCACCAAACATAATCTTATAATTACCTGTCACATTCCTTCTTCTCGCCACCAAACATAATCTTATAATTACCTGTCACATTCCTTCTTCTCGCCACCAAATGTAATCTTATAATTACCTGTCACATTCCATCTTCTCGCCACCAAATATAATCTTATAATTACCTGTCACATTCCTTCTTCTCGCCACCAAATGTAATCTTATAATTACCTGTCACATTCCTTCTTCTCGCCACCAAACATAATCTTATAATTACCTGTCACATTCCTTCTTCTCCCCACCAAATATAATCTTATAATTACCTGTCACATTCCTTCTTCTCGCCACCAAATGTAATCTTATAATTACCTGTCACATTCCTTCTTCTTGCCACCAAATGTAATCTTATAATTACCTGTCACATTCCTTCTTCTCGCCACCAAATGTAATCTTATAATTACCTGTCACATTCCTTCTTCTCCCCACCAAACATAATCTTATAATTACCTGTCACATTCCTTCTTCTCGCCACCAAACATAATCTTATAATTACCTGTCACATTCCTTCTTCTCCCCACCAAATATAATCTTATAATTACCTGTCACATTCCTTCTTCTCCCCACCAAATATAATCTTATAATTACCTGTCACATTCCATCTTCTCGCCACCAAATATAATCTTATAATTACCTGTCACATTCCTTCTTCTCGCCACCAAATATAATCTTATAATTACCTGTCACATTCCTTCTTCTCGCCACCAAACATAATCTTATAATTACCTGTCACATTCCATCTTCTCGCCACCAAACATAATCTTATAATTACCTGTCACATTCCTTCTTCTCGCCACCAAATATAATCTTATAATTACCTGTCACATTCCATCTTCTCGCCACCAAACATAATCTTATAATTACCTGTCACATTCCTTCTTCTCCCCACCAAACATAATCTTATAATTACCTGTCACATTCCTTCTTCTCCCCACCAAACATAATCTTATAATTACCTGTCACATTCCTTCTTCTCGCCACCAAACATAATCTTATAATTACCTGTCACATTCCATCTTCTCGCCACCAAATATAATCTTATAATTACCTGTCACATTCCTTCTTCTCCCCACCAAATATAATCTTATAATTACCTGTCACATTCCTTCTTCTCGCCACCAAATATAATCTTATAATTACCTGTCACATTCCTTCTTCTCGCCACCAAACATAATCTTATAATTACCTGTCACATTCCTTCTTCTCGCCACCAAATATAATCTTATAATTACCTGTCACATTCCTTCTTCTCCCCACCAAATATAATCTTATAATTACCTGTCACATTCCTTCTTCTCCCCACCAAATATAATCTTATAATTACCTGTCACATTCCTTCTTCTCGCCACCAAACATAATCTTATAATTACCTGTCACATTCCTTCTTCTCGCCACCAAATATAATCTTATAATTACCTGTCACATTCCATCTTCTCGCCACCAAACATAATCTTATAATTACCTGTCACATTCCTTCTTCTCCCCACCAAACATAATCTTATAATTACCTGTCACATTCCTTCTTCTCCCCACCAAACATAATCTTATAATTACCTGTCACATTCCTTCTTCTCGCCACCAAACATAATCTTATAATTACCTGTCACATTCCATCTTCTCCCCACCAAATATAATCTTATAATTACCTGTCACATTCCTTCTTCTCGCCACCAAATATAATCTTATAATTACCTGTCACATTCCTTCTTCTCGCCACCAAATATAATCTTATAATTACCTGTCACATTCCTTCTTCTCCCCACCAAATATAATCTTATAATTACCTGTCACATTCCTTCTTCTCGCCACCAAATATAATCTTATAATTACCTGTCACATTCCTTCTTCTCGCCACCAAATATAATCTTATAATTACCTGTCACATTCCTTCTTCTCGCCACCAAATGCAACAACAGTCCTGATGGAGCTGATGACTTCCTCTGCGACGGCCCCAGCTTTCGCATACGCCTTTAACTCCTTCGTCGTCGCACCAGTGACCATCTACAGGGCAACAATTGATTAACTGTCATCAGTGACCATCTACAGGGCAACAATTGATTAATTGTCACCAGTGACCATCTACAGGGCAACAATTGATTAACTGTCACCAGTGACCATCTACAGGGCAACAATTGATTAACTGTCATCAGTGACCATCTACAGGGCAACAATTGAT
This sequence comes from Lamellibrachia satsuma, assembly GCA_033239005.1. Classification (NCBI taxonomy): domain Eukaryota; kingdom Metazoa; phylum Annelida; class Polychaeta; order Sabellida; family Siboglinidae; genus Lamellibrachia; species Lamellibrachia satsuma. The sequence goes on along the minus strand of BSQZ01000021.1, from coordinate 2,439,785 downwards.
TAATTGTCACCAGTGACCATCTACAGGGCAACAATTGATTAACTGTCATCAGTGACCATCTACAGGGCAACAATTGATTAACTGTCATCAGTGACCATCTACAGGGCAACAACTGATTAACTGTCACCAGTGACCATCTACAGGGCAACAATTGATTAACTGTCATCGGTGACCATCTACAGGGCAACAATTGATTAACTGTCATCGGTGACCATCTACAGGGCAACAATTGATTAACTGTCATCGGTGACCATCTACAGGGCAACAATTGATTAACTGTCATCGGTGACCATCTACAGGGCAACAATTGATTAACTGTCATCGGTGACCATCTACAGGGCAACAATTGATTAACTGTCACCAGTGACCATGTACAGGGCAACAATTGATTAACTGTCACCAGTGACCATCTACAGGGCAACAACTGATTAACTGTCACCAGTGACCATCTACAGGGCAACAACTGATTAACTGTCACCAGTGACCATCTACAGGGCAACAACTGATTAACTGTCACCAGTGACCATCTACAGGGCAACAACTGATTAACTGTCACCAGTGACCATCTACAGGGCAACAACTGATTAACTGTCACCAGTGACCATCTACAGGGCAACAACTGATTAACTGTCACCAGTGACCATCTACAGGGCAACAACTGATTAACTGTCACCAGTGACCATCTACAGGGCAACAACTGATTAACTGTCACCAGTGACCATCTACAGGGCAACAATTGATTAACTGTCATCAGTGACCATCTACAGGGCAACAACTGATTAACTGTCACCAGTGACCATCTACAGGGCAACAATTGATTAACTGTCATCAGTGACCAGTTACAAGGCAGCGAGAGATTGTTGTCACGCCAGGGGATAATCTACCAGGAACCAATTGGTTAATGATGGACCCATGCATACAATATCGACACTAGTCACCAGATGGCATTATAGATCACTAGTGTATATTGGTTCACCAGGTGGCGGTACAGTTAGTTGCAATAGATTCATCCAGCTTGACTGAGGATGTGTTCAAGCAAGGCTTTACTCGGAGCAGAATGTAAGACTTTCTGGAAAACATGACCTGCTTTTTACACGAGTCATGAATGGAATTTTTTACCTCCATTTTCACATGTAAAATTTGAAAATATCTTTAAAAAGTTTTTAGAAAAAAAACAGTTTAATTTGTGGTTTTCACTGGGGTTGTATAGAGTACACACAAAGTTTGTGTCATCTAAGGCTGGTAGTTACTGATATATATATATATATATATATATATATATATATATATATATATATATATATATATATATATATATATATATATATATATATATATATATATATATATATATAAAAACATGAAAACCCCTAGAAAATTCTTAAAAATTCATAGCTATATTGTGAAGTGGACTCACAACCTCTGAAAGTTTCAGCTCTCTGTGTTCAATAATAGTGAAATAATAAAACAAAATATGTTTAAAGTAAAACCTCGCCTTCAGTAATAATCTAGATACAGGGATGGATTTTTACCACCAAACACCTGTTTTACTGGCAATATACCGTGTTGTTCCCAACAGATGCGCAGTGCACGAGTGCGAAGGCTTGGGTGTGCGTCTATTAATTCTCAAACGTGACCCGAATCATGATCTGCTGGCATGGGTGAAATCAGCCTCTAAATCAGACTGGCAGCTAATCCGCAGTGTGGCGCCACTATGAACTATGTGAAGAATGCTGGGCACTTGCTTTGCGTGATGTATTTTGTCCATCTACATGCGTTTTGAATGGTGCTAAATAAACTTAATGTAAACCTACAACGAGGTGTTGTGTTGTTTGCTTTGCACTTAGCAAAGATGCAGCTTCAGCGCATCTACCGAACCACACAACATTCGATCGACACACTACAAAAACGCACGAGACAGACACTGAAAAAGCACGTTCGTTCGCAGTTTTTGTAATTCCAGACAAACAACGTCAGCCGGCCACTACTCCATTCTTTGAGCATCATTAAATAGACGATTCAAACTCGCACGCTTTGCTGACGGCAAGTGAGCGATAAAATAAATAAAAGCTAGTCCTAGTACTTCCACAGACATCTGGCGAAAGCCGCCAGTAGTGATAACAATGTGGTGCCACGTTGCGGCTAAAAACACGCACTATGAATTATTTCTAAAGTGTCCGCAAGGTGACGCCAGCCGCAGCAGTACGTTTCACTTCTCAAAAAGGGGTATGTGTGTCTATTAGGTTGTGCGCGTCTATAGGGAATAACACGGTATAAACATAAACAGGTTTTTTAAAGCTTCTCATATGGGCAAATTGCCCGTATGAAAGATGGCTGCCATACCATGGGAAAACCCCCTAGGAAAATTCAGAAAAAAATTCACAGCTATACTGTGAGGTGGACTCACAACCTCTGAAAGTTTCATTTCTCTGTGGTCAATAATAGTGAAATAATAAAATAAAATTTAAAGTAAAACCTTGCATTCAGTAATAATCTAGATACAGGGATGGATTTTTACCACCAAACACCTGTTTTTACCAACAATATATAAACATAAACAGGTTTTTTAAGGCCTCTCATACGGGCAAATTGCCTTTATGAAAGACCTGCTCTGCCTTTATAAAATGTGTATGAATCTTCAATTTTAATATATACTATTAAAACTAAACTAAGAAAAGAACAACTTCATTTACTAGCATTAATCATTATTAGTTTTAAAGCTTTCCAAGCACATGAGCCAAACATGCCCAAACCCATCCTTGTGTGTAGCAGCCAGACTGCCAACCGCTCTTTTTTAATGCTGTCAGTCGTCTATTTATAATAGTTCTATTTTCATCCGGCCCAGTTGAGTTTGAACTGGCCCCACAACATTTTTTAAATTATAAGTATATGTAATAAAGCAAAGTTTTTGTGCGTAAAACTAGAACAGACACTGATTTTAATTAGAATAAATAATAATTTAATAAATATAAACCATAACAAATATTGTTGTTCATTTCTTATAACAAGCAGACCAATAAATAAAGTAATTAATTTAATAAACATTTCAATGTGAAACAGTTAATGTAAGTAACATTATTGATGCCGATGTTTTGCGCACACTGCCCTGGGCTTGGCATGGGCAAAAATCTATATATGCCTCCTAAGTTCACTTTCAAAGCCAAATATCACATTAATCAGAATGTCTCGGCACATTATATTGTCAATCAGATTTGTCTGCCTCCTTAGTATCACCAGTATAAAGTAAATTGGCATAATATCCTTTAAAAACAGTCAAACTATGATTCTCGCAACTTCATCCACCATCTTTGCTTTGATGTTTCCCTGGTATTCCCCAAGATACTGACATCGCTAAATGTGAATCATCCAATAGTCATCCATGTTACAAGTGCCAGGGGTTTCCCTTGCATGTGTGGACAGCAATTTATCATTGGCAAGGAAGAAGTAGTTTGTCACAATTGTATTTTACATCGAATTAGCATAGATTAGTAAGTAGTGTAATGTGCATCATTGACACGGTCTGAACCAGTCATGGCCGCCAGGATGAATCGACGTTGTGGGGCCGATAACTTGCGCATTTTGGCTGAATCTGAACAACAGGAAGCATTTTGAATCGGCGGCCGCCGATAAAAAGGCCTTTATTTCGAACACTGCAATCATATTGCTAAGTACATTTTTGTGAAAGAGTTTGCAATCTTTCGGGTGTTGGTTTTATATAATGTTTAATTGAAATAAAAACAATCCCAATCCAGTCACAATCCACAAAACACAATTAGTCATCTTGAAAATTATGATTTTATGTTTTCATTCATGACATAATAGGAAAAGTAACCAGAATTGGATAATTGCTTTAAGGGGACAAAACTAACAAACATGGCCACGTGTGCTTCTCTGGGTTGAAGACATTGGAAGTTTTCATACAGACCCCTGTAGCTTGGTGAAGTTAACATTTACTTTTTTGTTCATATTCCCTAAAGTTTGCTTCATGATTTGGAACTGAAATAATTGTAACACTAATTTTAATAGCATATTTCATTAAAAAAAATCAGTGGTTGTCGGAATATCCTAATTTTATTACAAGTAACGCCAGACATAAAACACAACTGGTGACCATCTTAAGCTAAACCAGTTGTTAAAACTGTTGCCCATATCAGACTTTGCACTACCAGCACGAGCTCCTGCATCCTAAAAAATTATAGTAATAAAACATGTTTATGATGTTTAATTATATAAGTTGACTGCATTTTCATTAATTTTAACTAATTTGGAGGAAATCCAAAGCACTTGCAAACATCAATTTATAAACACAGCACCAATATCACTGTCAGGTTGGTAAACACAGCAACAATATCACTGTCAGGCTGGTAAACCCAGCACCAATATCACTGTCAGGTTGGAAAACACAGCACCAATATCACTGTCAGGCTGGTAAACACAGCAACAATATCACTGTCAGGCTGGTAAACACAGCATCAATATCACTGTCAGGCTGGTAAACACAGCACCAATATCACTGTCAGGCTGGTAAACACAGCACCAATATCACTGTCAGGCTGGTAAACACAGCAACAATATCACTGTCAGGCTGGTAAACACAGCACCAATATCACTGTCAGGCTGGTAAACACAGCAACAATATCACTGTCAGGCTGGTAAACACAGCAACAACATCACTGTCAGGCTGGTAAACACAGCACCAATATAACTGTCAGGCTGGTAAACACAGCACCAATATCACTGTCAGGCTGGTATACACAGCAACAACATCACTGTCAGGCTGGTAAACACAGCACCAATATGTTTTCAGAATCTATCAAGTATGTATATATTATGCTGATATTTCATTGGCTTTTATCTGGTCTAATATGCAACCAATGGAGCATGACAGACAAAGCAAATATCGCTGATCTAACTATAGGGAGATGTGGATACTCACATAGGTCATGAAGATGCCAGAGATGACAAGTAGAGGACTAACAGCGAGGATGACAAGGCTTAGCTTCCAGCCGTAGACAAAGCCAAGGATGAATCCAAGGACGAATGTTGTGAAGTACTGAAAGAAGTTGCTCATCTTGTTTGAGATTCCCTCCTGGAACTTGCCCACATCGCTGCAAGCCAACAACACACAACTCTGTCGTTCACTCAACTCACTAGGAGAGATTACATGTGAAATAAGAAATGCCTTTAAAAATAGCAGTAGTTTCCTTTGCAGCTAGTACATAAAATAGATTTTTTACTCATTGATATCCTGGTACAATGTACTGATTGTACAGTGTCGACTTGTCTAAGGCCTATGGTGGTCGTAATTCATGGGTGGTCTAAGTTTTAAGGTGGTCTTAAATCAACAGTAGTCTTTATTCAATGGTGGTCTTTGTTCTAATTCTTATGTGGTCTTAATTCAAAAGTGGTCTTAATTCAGTAGTGGTCTAATGTCTTAGTTGTAAGGTGATCTCAGTTCTAAAGTTGGCTGAATTCTAGTGTCCTCAGTTCTAAGGTGGATTTAATTCTAAGTCGGTCTTAAGTCAATGGTGGTCTTAGTTGTAAGGTGGTCTCAGATCAAAGGTGGTCTTAATTCAAAGGTGGTCTTAGTTCTAAGGTGGTCTCAGTTCTAAACTTGGCTTAATTCTAAGGTGTCCTCAATTCCAGGTGGACTTAATTCTAAGGTGGCCTTAGTTCTAAGGTCATCTCAATTCCAAGGTGATCTGAGTTCAAAGGTGATCTTACTCAGTGAGTCTTGTGTTGAGTTCTCCGACTGCGTGGGTGTCAAACCAGCCAATGTCCTGCTTCAGTATGGCGGTGAGAAGGCTGATTCTCACCTTCTCTGTCTGGCGCGATGCAGACAGTATCCAGAAGGCAACTTGGCCGTATGCGAAGACAAGCACAGCCGCAGCAACCACTGTCGGCAGAGATAATGAAACTTTCACTCAAGTTAGATATGAGACACCAGATGCACTATTTCCATTAACAGTAGCTTAGATTAAAATATGACTACCTATGATCAATTGATATGCTAAAGTATAAAATGCCAACACTAATAGTCAGGGTGTTTTTAAGGTTCAATTCATATGAGCAGTGCAAAGTTTTATATGGGGGGGGTACTTAGAGGTGCCTCAAATAGGACAAGATGCCACTATTACACACAATCCACTGGATTGAATCCAGTAACAAAATGTCCAGAAAACATTTCTGAAGCTGGTTTTAAATGTGTATGTCTAAATGCAAAGAGCATAGTAAATAAAAAATTAATTAAATATTAGTAGAAGATACTGACCCTCACAAAACTGGTATAACCGAATCATGGGCCAACAAAGACATAGCGTATGCTGAATTAGGACTGACAGGATATGTAATGTTTAGGAGAGATCGAATTGGAAGAAGAACATATAAATATTTTATATATTAAAGAATCTATTCAGGCTTACAAAATAAAATTAGAAAGGGAAGCTGATTGCGAAGCTGTTTGGTGCAAAACAGTTACAGGAAATTCAACATATAAACGAAGTCCAAATATAAACAAAGAGGATAACGCAAAAACCTATAAAGGAAGTGAGTAAAGGGGAATGTATCATAATGGGAGATTTCAACCATGGACACATACAATGGAAATTTCTAGAGAGTACAGGGTACAGAGTACAGGGTACAGAGTACAGGGTACAGGGTACAGAGTACAGGGTACAGAGTACAGGGTACAGAGTACAGGGTACAGAGTACAGGGTACAGGGTACAGAGTACAGGGTACAGGGTACAGAGTACAGGGTACAGAGTACAGGGTACAGAGTACAGGGTACAGAGTACAGGGTACAGGGTACAGAGTACAGGGTACAGAGTACAGGGTACAGGGTACAGGGTACAGGGTACAGGGTACAGGGTACAGGGTACAGGGTACAGAGTACAGGGTACAGGGTACAGGGTACAGAGTACAGGGTACAGAGTACAGGGTACAGAGTACAGGGTACAGAGTACAGGGGGAACAACAGTTTCCATTTTAAATACTGGATAGCTTCCTTAATGAACACGTGCTAGAACCAACCAGGGAGAGAAAGTATTAGATATAGTTTTGTCTTCACAACATGAATCAGTGGACAATGTTAAAATATATTAGCCATTGGGTAAGAGTGATCATAATTAACAAAGCTTGAAAGAATACAGAGGAGAGCAACTAAAATGATTCCAGAACTGAGAGACCTTAGTTATGACGAACGACTGAAAGAATGTGGTTTAAAAACCCTAGAGATAAGGTGGTTAAGAGAAGATCAAATACAAAATTTTAAGATATTGAATGGGTATGAAAATATTGATAGACATTTTTTTACTCAAGAAAAATAATAGAACTAGAAGACGAGGTAACATTAGTAAAGGATCAGTGTAGATTGGATATCAGGAAGTATCCATTCTCTCAGAGGACAATCAATGAATGGATCAAATTATCTACAGATTGTGTAACTGCTAGCAACGTGAATATGTTTAAAACCAAGGTTGACACATATCTCAGGAGGGCGGGTTACACATAAATGAAAAAATTTTGGACTCTCCATAAGCCAATGGCTTCTTTGTCCACTTGCCATCTGGGTCTTCGCCTTGGATGGCAATCTTGCTAAATCTTGTTAAACATTATGTAATTCTAAAAGTCAGTCAAAGTGAAAACACAGTTACAACTGTGAATTACTACTGCTCTAAGCAAAATAATAGCTTCTTTACACCAGTGTCTAACTTGGTGTCCGAGATGTAGTGCACCCACTATGGCCCACCAAGTAAAATACACTCATGATACATAGTTTACAATAGCTCAACTTTTTGGAAATGCTACAGGCTATCGTTTTTCTAGCTGCTTTGTGTAATGTGACAGGAGCTTTGAAGGTGCACTAGACTTCATTTGTTATGAAATGACTCACTTCTGTTATACAGAGTAACTCTGTTGAAGGATATATTAGATCTCAGTGATTCCTGTGTGTATGTAACAATTACTGTGAAGTGTGAATTACATGTACATGATATATGCTATCTACGTAAGATTGTAGCTTAACCATCAGGGGTCAACTGTGGTGTCTCCCTCTAACGGTCAGGTTCATTCAGATGTAGCTTAGCCATCAGGGGTCATTCAGATGTAGCTTAACCATCAGGGGTCAACTGGGGTGTCTCCCTTTAACCATCAGGGGTCATTCAGATGTAACTTAACCATCAGGGGTCATTCAGATGTAGCTTATCCATCAGGGGTCATTCAGATGTAGCTTAACCATCAGGGGTCAACTGGGGTGTCTCCCTTTAACCATCAGGGGTCATTCAGATGTAGCTTAACCATCAGGGGTCATTCAGATGTAGCTTAACCATCAGGGGTCATTCAGATGTAGCTTAACCATCAGGAGTCAACTGGGGTGTCTCCCTTTAACCATCAGGGGTCATTCAGATGAAATCTCTGGATAATTTATTTAACTAGAATTTAATGAAAACATTTGACACTTATACATATTACTGTTACACGTACAGTGATGAGTTTTATCACTGCTTCTGTGATGTTGTTGCACTTACCGACATAATATATGGCAAAGGTTGACATCTTGCTCATGAACTCCTGCTGCACTTGTTCCTTAGCATCGTCAACAAGATGAGACAAGTTGGCACGAACGAGGGCATCCCTGTAGATATAGGGACAAGGTGAGACATGTTGGCATCAATGAGGACATCCCTACAGACACAGGGATAAGGTGAGACACGTTGGCATCAACGAGGGAATCCCTACAGACACAGGGACAAGGTGAGACATGTTGGCATCAATGAGGGCCTCCCTACAGACATAGGGACAAGGTAAGACATGTTGGCATCAATGAGGGCCTCCCTACAGACACAGGGACAAGGTGAGACATGTTGGCATCAATGAGGGCCTCCCTACAGACATAGGGACAAGGTGAGACACGTTGGCATCAATGAGGACATCCCTACAGACACAGGGATAAGGTGAGACACGTTGGCATCAACGAGGGAATCCCTACAGACACATGGACAAGGTGAGACATGTTGGCATCAATGAGGACATCCCTACAGACACAGGGACAAGGTGAGACATGTTGGCATCAATGAGGGCCTCCCTACAGACATAGGGACAAGGTGAGACATGTTGGCATCAATGAGGGCCTCCCTACAGACATAGGGACAAGGTGAGACACGTTGGCATCAATGAGGACATCCCTACAGACACAGGGATAAGGTGAGACACGTTGGCATCAACGAGGGAATCCCTACAGACAAATGGACAAGGTGAGACATGTTGGCATCAATGAGGACATCCCTACAGACACAGGGATAAGGTGAGACACGTTGGCATCAACGAGGGAATCCCTACAGACACATGGACAAGGTGAGACATGTTGGCATCAATGAGGGCCTCCCTACAGACACAGGGACAAGGTGAGACATGTTGGCATCAATGAGGGCCTCCCTACAGACATAGGGACAAGGTGAGACATGTTGGCATCAATGAGGGCCTCCCTACAGACATAGGGACAAGGTGTATTCACATAATATTATGTGACAAGCTGGCATCATTGAGGGCTTCCCACAAAATTATCAGTCTTCCGTAGTCAATAAATAGTTCATGGTCTCTTTTAAACTTGCCATTGTGTTTTAATAAAAACTGTATTAAAGAAAGAGTATGGGAATTACCTCTGTTAGAAATAGTAGAATTATTTAGCAAAATGTCCAAGTGACTGTTTCTACAGAAGTAGCAGTCAAAGCTAGCTAGCAGGTAATCTCCTAAACTATTTATGACATGCAACAAACAAATGTCTTTATGACCTTAGAAGCCACACAAACTGTGTAATGTGTGTCTCCATAAACCTACCCAAATTCATTAGGATGGTCCTTCGCATACTCTTCTGTCATTCCAATGACAGTGTAGTTGACTGGAATGTCCTTTGCATTGATGACAAATGAATCAATCATGTCACCAAATATGATAATCAGTAGCTGCATGGCACATCCATGGATGATTGCACACAAAATTCCCGTGATCATGAGAGCAGCGTCGCCCTTGGTGGCAAATCGGAACTGTAACATGATATTTACACATTTATAGAAACCACTGTACAGAAGAAAAGTACTAGAAGCCAAGGTAAAGTTCATTCAATAGGATTATTGCAAATATGTGTTTGTTTTTGTTACTACAGAAAATACATATGTTGATGCGTGGATATATGTGGATGTACTAAATACCAATCACATATTTTCCTGACTGAATACAAAAAGAAAACAGTTGTAAATGTTATTAAGTTTACCCACTCATTGCACGTAAACAAAATCTTCTACAAGGTCAATCAAATTTATCTGGAAGATATAATAATCATTGTAATGGGGTGCATAATATTTTAGTTGTACTCCTTGTCTTTGTCAAACCCACTTAATACTGCTCTGACAGTTCTCAACGAACATTAGGTGAACAATGAACACGTGGTGAACAACGAACACGTGGCGAGATGTTGTTTAAATCAAAAAGAATCAATGTTTATACTGCGCTTGCATCAATCCTATTACGCTGCTGGCTTCAACCTTGCTGGTTTGTAAATTGCAATCGAGATTCACAAATACGCCTTGCATAAGAATCAGTCAAATAGTCTTAAATACTATTCAGTAGCTAACACCAGTATAAAACGGGTGAAATAGCATGTTTCAGTTGCTTCGTAAAATCTTTTCGCAGTGCCAAACCAAACTCAAAGTAGTGTTACGGGTGCGAAAAAAATACGAATTCGTCATCTGCATAGGAAATAATGAATCAGTGGTACGGAAGACATGCGTTGTGATTTTATTCTTCGAGATTGGTTGAAAGAAAAAGTGAAATAACTATTGATGCAACCTATAATTGTTCATTTCAATATTTAATCAGCTTTCACTCTGTGTGTGTGCGTGTGCGTGTGCGTGTCAACTCATATACATGTTCAGTTACTCAGATCCAGGTTATTATTTTTGAATCGCATTAGTCGATTAATCTGTACCCTCTGATCTACCAGTTCATAGTAGCAAATTTATTCCATAACTGTGTGTGTGTGTGTGTGCGTGTGTGCGTGCGTGCGTGCGTGCGTGCGTGCGTGTGTGTGTATTTTATTCAGTGCAACATTCAACAGAGTGTGATATTACAAAAATAATGCACAGACACTAGTTGACTCGTTTAACAAGCTATATTAGCCGTGTATATACAGTGCAGTTAACACACAGTGACAGTGGCCTCGACAGTGTTCTTGGACATGGTACCGTGGATGGAGATCACTGTTGTTTAGCAGTTCCCTGGTGACAGATATGGAACACCTAATGCGACTTGCTTACAATGTGGTCTGAAATCGTGGACCCTGACCACTGCGTTAGGGGGGCAGCCGGCCTAGTAGTTAAGGTGTTGGACTCTAAATTCGAGGGTTGTGAGTTCAAGACCCACACTGGGCACGGTTCGTTTTCGAAGCTTAGGCAATTTCGTACTTTGCCTCAGTCTACTCAGCTGCAAATGAGTACAAACACTGTTTGGAAGGTACCTGCGATGGACTAGTGTCCTGTCCAGGAGAGTCAGTATAACTGCACTCTAAGTTGCTTCACACTACAGAAACCAGGTTTAAGCACTGGCCATATAAGCCTTCATGGCTTCCTAAGGCGTAATGCTGGGGGGGACCACCGCGTTATGACAAGGTTCGACTGTATCTCTTAAATGCAAAGAATTAAATGTTCTTAATGCACAACTATTTGACTCACTACATAAATTTCAATGTTTCAAAGACCATCAGTTGTCATCATCAGGAAATGAATGCTGAGACAACCAGTTCTTGTGCTCACCAGGTGGTGTGCAAGCATGAGGCAGTACACACATCGTCTCAGTCCATAACAGGTGTTGTCATCCTTATCCAAAGCGCCTCCTTTTGTTTTCCCTATTTATCACCATGGCGCCCTCCCAGACAATTTATTCATTATACGGTTGTTTTCTATTAGTTTTTTTTTAATTGTGTTATCCACAGCTACTAATTCTCTCTTCTGTCCACACATAAAGAATTGTGATGATCTCAACTTCCTTCTTACACCAATGTTCTCCCTGTTTCTCCAATGGAGAAATAGTCACACGCAGCTCTTACGTTGAAACGTTGAATGAGTAAAATATATGTGTAATAAGAACATGTGATTGGTTGGATTATCTCCCCATCTGATGTACATCTTCACCTATGTCTCTTCCATGGTTGCTGACTTCCTATCAAGGGTGTCTGGGTGTAAGCCTGGATGTTGAGCTAGCTGGACAAGTCTGGATGTAACAGCTGGAGCTATCATAGCTTACACAGTTGCACACACTGACTCACTCCTTCTGTGACTCTCACAGAGAATATCATCAATCTTAACACATACTGACTCACTCCTTCCATGACTCTCACAGAGAATGTCATCAATCTTAACTCACCATATCCTTGACTGTGACCATCGGTGGCTTCTCTTCTTTCTTCTCTTTCTCCTCATCATTCTCTCCCTTGACCTCAGTAGACATTGTGTCTACCACTGCATCAGGCTCAAATGCAAGGTTACTATGGTAACCTTCACCCTTCGTACCTGCATCAAGCAATAATATTATTGATTTTCTTCAAATGACGCCATCCTATGGCTGGCGGCATCTGCTTTCATTGCAAATAACCATACTACAGCACACAGACAGAGAAACAGAGAAATGATGTTACAGGAACTTGGAAATTAAACATTCTAATTAATATTCATATATTCAGCACACCAACATTTTATGAATATTTTATGAACAATAACAAACAAATCTCAGAAAACAAGGATGCAAATGAATATAATCAATTTTAGTTGGCCCCCAACTTTAAAAAAATTCATTACCTGATTAACATCTCTATAATTTATATAACCACTTGAGAAAAGGATATGACACCAGTATGTTCCTGATTGTTCTGTTAATTACCAAGAAATTAATACAACTGCACAATATTTCAACAATAAGAGGTCAACAGATTGTAGAGATATTAACATGAGTATGATAAAAAAATCATTAAAAATAATAAGTAATAAAAATTGCCAACAGTGTTATTAAAAATAAAAAGTACATTGTTCCACTATGTAAGTCTGATAAAAAGTATGTTTACAAATTACAGACCATACAGATTTCATCGTTAGCATAATTCAAAACAATTCTGAGGAAATCATATAAAGATTTGATAAATCCTTAAATAACTACTGTCAAACCTTGCTTTGTGGACACCCCTGTAACATGACCACATCGTGCTCACCCTGGGACATTCCCACATTATTTCCCTTGTAAATTATAGCACATTAGTCCAACTGATACACTGAATACAGTCACCTTGTCTTTTAGGAATGCTGTCAGTAACCAAGTGCACAACAGATAACCCCCAAAAGTCACGGGTGAGTCGCTGTGATCAGCCAGGTATCAAAACCATAGAAGCCAAGCTCTGCAAGTCTAGGTCAGTGACCAGTAAACTTTAGAATGCAATACAGAAGCATTGCAGTCATCTAAGGTGACGTCAAGTCAAATTATTAGTGGCTGTGCAGATTTTACGGTAAAACATGGCGTGTTGTAATTTGTAGTTATGACACATTCTATATTTCTTAGTTATGAAATTAGAGATATTTTGAAGTTGTTACCCAGAATGTCATGTCTTTGATCGCTAGACAGCATCCAAGTACAACCGCCATGCATTGCAGGGTCAATTGTCGATGGAAGCACTTGTACTTCAAATTACAGATTTGGAAACAATTAGTTTCAGCAAAGAATACAGCATACCAAAATTAAACAGCTTACTGATATCACAAAGCTGGCATAGGAACCAAAAAAATTGGCTGATCTGACGTTTGAATAACTTTGAATATGATTGAGCAAGCGTTGGCATAGATACGTGATTGTTTCATCGCATCACAAAAGATCTGTGCGAATTATCTGTTTTACTCCCATCAAAAATTTAACGCCATTTCACCTTTATGTTAGTGTTATATCATGCACCAGAGGCGCCACGCGTTATTTCACCTTTATGTTAGTGTTATATTATACACCAGAGGCGCCACGGGTTATTACGCGTCTACTGAATTCAGTGATTCAGCTAGGGATAAAGTGGTTTAGGACAATATTTGTCTTAACGGTAGTAAAATAGGACAATATTTGGTGGAGGGCACAAACCACAGAATGGCTTGTCCGCGGCGCAGAACACACATCAGGGGGAATGCATGTGGATGGGTTTACGGGGTTCCCCCATGAAAAGTTGGATTTAATGTACATGTCATTTGTCAGTATTATTTAATACAACCTAGAAATAAACTACAGGCATTTTTACAGAATGTATTACTTTTTAAACTTTTTGAAAAAAAATTCAATTTGTGTGCCCATAATATTACCTTTATTTCTATTTCACAAATGTTTCAACAAGCCCAAAAATAAGAGTTAGGTAAGACTAGGTTACAACTCAGTGTCTCAAATAAGGAACAAAATGAACTGGCCCAGATTTTTTTTAACTGGCCGTTCCATCTTGAACTGACCCTGTTGAGTTTGAACTGTCTCCCAAAATGTATATTTTATCAGTATATTATATGGTAGTTAATACAATTTAATTAAACTAAATGGCAATGTAATAAGATTAAAAGTGCTCATGTGTAAAACAGAGACTGCTCTAGACTAAATAATAAAACACAATAAAAAGTAAAACGTGCTAGTACTAGTAGTAGCAATATTTAATGACACACATTCTAAAAATGTACAAACACCAATATGCATATATATTATTGAAAGTGTGAATTACATATCTATATATGAATAAAATTATATGATATTCTACAAGAACAACATTTTAGTTTATAATTTCTTACCAATGCAAAGGTGTTTAACTCACGGGTTCAAATGCTTGATGCATGAGTTAGATGTATGAATTAGATGCTACTGTAGAACACAGATTTGAAACCAATTTCATAAATAGCGAGTTGTGTGGGCATGCCTCAGCATGCTGACTTGACCCACCTTCCCCTATATGGAAATAATGAATTACTACAAATTCTGCTGGCCATAACGTAAAAATTAAAGCACTGCTAAGAAGCAAACTTGTTTTGCTCGGCCTTACCAGTGACAGCTGCTGCCATTCATAGATTCAGTAAAAGATTTACAGCAGCCACAGATGCTAATCTACCACACAGTAACCATCATATCTCTGACTTACCATTCTCTGGTATGACAACTGCTTCATTCCCATTCATTTTTCTTCACTTGTTGACTGCAACAGGAAAGTTGAGATTCATCATTTGTGTTGTTGTGAGATGTTGTTGCGAGAGGTTGTACCAAGGGGTCATTGCAGGTCATTGTGAGAAACCCTTTTTCGATAGGTCATTGGGAGAGATCATTGAGAGAAGCTATGATGAGATGTTGTTGTGAGAAGTTGTGTAAGATGTCATTACAAGAGGTTGTTGTGAGAGGTCGTTGTGAGATGTAGCTGCAAGAGGTCATTGAGAGGTTGTTGTGAGATGTAGCAACAAGAGGTCATTGAGAGGTTGTTGTGAAAGGTCGTTGTGAGATGTAGCTATAAGAGGTCATTGAGAGGTTGTTGTGAATGGTCGTTGCGAGATGTAGCTACAAGAGGTCATTGAGAGGTTGTTGTGAATGGTCGTTGTGAGATGTAGCTACAAGAGGTCATTGCAGAGAGGTTGTTGTAAGAAGCATTGTTCACAAAACTGTCTCAGTCATATCATGGACACATTGGCTGGGGCTTACTTTGGTGGCTTACAAAAAGAAAGGTCAACTCCAGTTAGTCTACACTGGTTAGATCCCTCCCCCACCCATGTGGTAGTTATTGAAGTTGATGGCTGCGAGCCATGGGCTCAGATGGCAATGACAGTCACCTGCCTCACCAAATCCGCCCCTTGAAACCATTGGAAAACAAAAATATATTGAGTCCCGTACCCAAAATAGTTAAACAAATTAAATTATTAAACAAATGCTTGGGAAATACATTATACATATAAAAATGGTAACCGGACAACTGAACACTGGACATTTAGACACCCAGACATTTAGACACCCAGTCATTTAGACACCCAGACATTTAGATACGCAGACACTAAACACTGAACAACAAATGTTAAACTCTCGATAAGCCAATGGCTTCCTTGTCCACTTGCCATCTGGGCCTGTGCCTTGGCTGGCAAATCTTGTTAAATCTATTGTTAAACAAGACACTGGTCATTTAGGCACACTGACATAAAGAGAGTACTAGACACCCATACAGTACTAGACACCCAGATAGTACTTGACACCCAGTCAGTACTAGACACCCAGATAGTACTAGACACCCAGTCAGTACTAGACACCCAGTCAGTACTAGACACCCAGACAGTACTAGACACTCAGTCAGTACTAGACACCCAGTCAGTACTAGACACCCAGTCAGTACTAGACACCCAGACAGTACTAGACACCCAGTCAGTACTAGACACCCAGTCAGTACTAGACACCCAGACAGTACTAGACACCCAGTCAGTACTAGACACCCAGACAGTACTAGACACCCAGACAGTACTAGACACCCAGTCAGTACTAGACACCCAGTCAGTACTAGACACCCAGTCAGTACTAGACACCCAGACAGTACTAGACACCCAGTCAGTACTAGACACCCAGACGGTACTAGACACCCAGACGGTACTAGACACCAGACGGTACTAGACACCCAGACAGTACTAGACACCCAGTCAGTACTAGACACCCAGTCAGTACTAGACACCCAGACAACTAGACACTGGCCATTTAGATATCCCAATATTTAGACAGCCAGACAACTGTAAACACTGTGCATCTAGACACTGGACATGTAAACACTGGGCATCTAGACACTGGACATGTAGACATTGGACATCTAGACACCCAGGCATCTAGACACCTGGGCATCTAGATACTAAGCATCTAGACACTAGGCATGTAGACACTGGGCATCTAGACACTGGGCATGCAGACCTAGACACTGGGCCTCTAGATACTGGGTATCTAGACACTGTGCATCTAGACACTGGGCATGTAGACACTGGGCATCTAGACACTGGGCATGTAGACACTGGGCATCTAGACACTGGGCATGTAGACACTGGGCATCTAGACATTGGACATCTAGACACCCAGGCATCTAGATACTGGGCATCTAGATACTGGGCATCTAGACACTAGGCATCTAGACACTAGGCATGTAGACACTGGGCATCTAGACACTGGGCATGTAGACACTGGGCCTCTAGATACTGGGCATCTAGACACTGGGCATGTAGACACTGGGCATCTAGACACTGGGCATGTAGACACTGGGCATCTAGACACTTGGCATCTAGACACTGGGCATTTAGACACTGGGCATTTAGACACTGGGCATGTAGACACTGGGCATTTAGAAACCTCGACACTGGACATTCAGACACCCAGACAACTAGACACCTGGACATTTAGACATCCAGACACTGGACATTTAGACACCCAGACAACTAGACACTGGACATTTAGACACCCAGACACTGGACATTTAGACACCCAGACAACTAGACACTGGACATTTAGACACCCAGACAACTAGACATTTAGACACCCAGACACTGGACATTTAGACACCCAGACTCTGGACATGTTGACACCCAGACAACTAGACACTGGACATTTAGACACCAAGACTCTGGACATGTTGACACCTGGACGTTTCAACACCACTCTTTATTTCATGAACTGTACAAAAAATACACATAACATTAACATTTAAAATCACAAAAATAGAATGTCCAATATTACGAGTGTTCAATGTGAAGATTACACTACATACTGCATAAGTTCACTTCAATAGTGGGATTGTATGCCAGAAGGGTTATGAGCATTAGAAATGTTACCACAGGTCCATGTACACTACCAACCAAACAGTAATAGCTGATGGTGCAATCTATATATCTCTCTTCCTTGCCTTGGTAATTATGTTCTCGACGATTTCATATTTTAGACAAGAATTTAAAGCTGTCTAATTGTGCTACTTTACATGTTTCCACGTGTCTAACTGTCCAGTGTCTGTTTGACTGGTACCCGGTGTTTACCAGTGTCTAACTGCCCCAGATTTATACACAAGCAAGGACTTGATTAAAAGTAAGAACTTACCTGTTCAGCTAAGTGCCACGAAGAATCGTACTGGTGATGTCTGCTGATGAGTAGAATTTTACGTGTCTGTAAGATGTGACAGAATTGTTAGCCTTAGCTGTCCTTAAAATCTGTTGAAGCCAGCACACTTAGGAACACTGACCTGACAGTACTGCTAGCTTTGTACCTGTCCAGTGCTCAGTGAGGTCACTATATATAGTCACTACTGGCCTGTAGTTGGCTTGAATAGCTATGGCCACTCATGCAGAGCGGAACCATAAAAGGAACCTTACTCAGCCTGGCACAGCTCATTCAACAAGGCTAGCACTTTCAGCAGGAGATTGCATCAGAACCAAATAAGGTGACAGCTACTGTGCATGACGTCCTCCCAGCGCTGTATAACATTGCTCTTTTTACATGTCAATGTCAAGTTGGTCCTACTGCTCTGGTATATATCTGTTATACTGTATACTTACTTGCTCACAGTTAACTGTATAAAGTCACACAAAACTATGCTTACAGCTTTAATTGGGGCATAGATAAAATGAAGTGTGGCACTGCTATTACACAGGTACATTTAAGGAACACAAAAACAGGAGATTTGATGATTAGATCACATTGACATAGTCTTTACCTGGTAGCCATATATGGACAACAGTTATTAATCTGTTGCTGGCTATATATGGGCAACAGTTGTTGATGTTTTGTTGGCTATATATAGGCTCGGGCAAGGATTTTCAACAAAAAAAGATATTCAGCATTACGTAACTTTTTATTTGATGGGTCAATCAGTATCACATTCGATTTAACACAGACTGGCGTACAGGTAATATGTACACAAAATATCATTGGGGTAGGTTGAACAGAGTTTCAGGTATATTGCTTTGAAAAATAGTGAAATGTGCGATTTTCAAAAATTTCAAATATGCATGTGACATAGTTTTGAAAAATGGCATTCAGATAAATATAAATGTGGACAAATGGAAGAATAGTGTTATATATGGCCAATAAAAACGAGTTTTATTGAGTTAAATAGAAATCTGTTGATTTTATTGGATATTTAGTGACATTGTGTTTACACCAAGTAATCCAACCCGAGGACACTGTGGAATCAAATCCAAACTTAAAATCAACTCCAACTTTTCAAACTGCAATTCAGAATAACATTTAGAACAATCAACAGAGTAAGAATATTTAACTATTAGTATTACAGTTCAAAAAGATAGAATTGCATTAGTACCCCTCTAGATAATAATATGTTAGTCCAATAGGTAAGTAAAATATAATCACATGGTACGCAAAATCCAGGTACATGGAAGACAAATTCCCAGAGTGGACAAAATCCCAGTACACCGACAACTTAAGAAATACATCAGTGAACAAACACTTAATATATGGAGGGCAACATCTGAGGGTGTACTAAATGCCACTATGTACAGGGCGAAGAAGGCAGCCAAAACCACAGGGTGGTCAAAATCACAGTACAATAAGAACAAAGTCAAAGGTAAAAAAAACCTCAGTATAATAAGGAAGACAAAATACAATACAACATTCTATGGGAGAGTGGGAACAAATCAGCAACAGCTCTTAGAGTCACTACCTCTGGTGATGAGTCATTTTATTCCAAGTACAAGAGTTGTTTATCTGAGATTGTTTACAAGGGAGCTAGGTGTGTCACCTTGAGTGTGGATATACAAATGATTTTATTCCATTCCATGTCTGGCTCACATGCAGAAATAAGGCCAATAAGGAAAATCCTTGCCCAAGCCTATTACAATCATGCATATATTATATGGACAATAAAAAAGTTTTATTGAGTTGAATTTAAATTTGTTGATTTTATTTGTATTTTGCATTTATTTGTATTCATTGTATTTACACCATGTAATCCAACCAGAGGACACCATGGAATCAAATCCAAACTTAAAATCAACTCAGACTCTTCAATTTGTAATTCAGAATAACATTTAGAACAATCAACAAACACATTAAGAACATTTATCTATTAACTTAAAAAGATAAAATTGCATTAGGATCCATCTAGATAATAATCAGTTAGTCCAGTGAGTAAAATAAGTACATGGAAGACAAATCCCACCGTGGACAAAATCCCACCGTGGACATAATCCCACCATGGACAAAATCCCACCGTGGACATAATCCCACCATGGACAAAATCCCACCGTGGACATAATCCCACCATGGACAAAATCCCACCGTGGACAAAATCCCACCGTGGACATAATCCCACCGTGGACAAAATCCCACCGTGGACATAATCCCACCATGGACAAAATCCCACCGTGGACAAAATCCCAATACATCGTACAACGTAATAAATACATTGATGAACAAAAACTCATATTTACATGCAGGACAAAATCTGACGGTGTACAAAATGTCACTATATACAGGGTGAAGAAAGCAGACAAAACAACAGGGTGGTCAAAATCACAGTACAATAAAAGAAAAATAATTGATATAATACGTACAAAGCGTAATAAGCACAAGGTGGACACATGCACTAACACGTGTACCTCCACTAGTGGCTGACTGTGCCGGTCCCTGTGTGTGAGAATACATGTGACTCACTTGAGTTATTGCTAATTCACCCCTTTGTGTGATCTACTAGCAGTAAGTGCTGACATAAGCCATCATTTGTTGTCACTTTGGGCCATGGCCCCCTGGTTTCTTTTTTTTACCGTATTTTTCTGTTGTGCTGGTTTGGCCCCCCTTGACCCCCCCTTCGCCTCCCTTGGTCTCCCCCTTTGCGAGAGCGTAGACAGGCCACTGTTGCTAGATCTCACTGAGGGAGGTGATTAGCAATAGCTGGAGTGAGTCATCTCTATTCTCATGCCCATGGAAGGACAATGTCAGCCACTGTATTGCATCAGTGTCTGTCCGAACTACACATGTCTGAGTTCCACAAAGTTCAATGGCCACGTCAAACCTGGGCATGATGAATGGGGTTGGCATGATGAATGAAATGACCAGCAAGTGTCCAAGAATGATGGGTGAAAGTGCCAACTGACCACATAAAGTGGTCAATGTACTCATCACCTCCAGTGTATTCACGTGCCACTGTGTAGTATGTCCTTAATTACCCCTTAAGGCATTTTCAGGCAAAGCACTCAAATACACTGCATCAAACTACTTCAATTCATTTATCCTTTTTTAGCTTACTTGGCCGGCATGTACTTGGCCGGCATGTACTTGTCTAGCATGTACTTGGCCGGCATGTACTTGTCTGGCATGTACTTGGCCGGCATGTACTTGACCGGCATGTACTTGGCCGGCATGTACTTAACCAGCACATACTTGACCAGCATGTACTTGGCCAGCATGTACTTAACCAGCACATACTTGACCAGCATGTACTTGGCCAGCATGTACTTGGCCAGCATGTACTTGGCCAGCACATACTTGACCAGCATGTACTTGGCCAGCATCTAGTTCTTATGTTTGTGTCAGTGTTTGTAATAAATCAAACTAAACAATTGTTCTTGCTTCTTCCTTTTCTTGTTGTTGTTGTGAAAGATTTCAAAATATACTCATACTGAAGTATTTGACTATATATAACTAACTTTACTTGTTTTTCAGTAATGCTACATTAGCAAAGTTCAAACATCACAGATTTTGTTACGAATAAAACAAATCAAATATTCTCGCTCTGTACTATTATTATTATACAAATTTAACACTTTGTTATTATAAAACACACTTAAAATGTAGGGGAATGATCACACCCTAAGGCATAATGTGCCCTAGCTAAAAAACTATTCACGCCAAAAAGGTATAATTTGACTCTAACAACAATGTAGTAGTTCATAACCCCCAGTTACCCGACTACAACTCCAATAAGGAAAATATATATCTAGGAAAATGTAACCTGTGTGATTATACCCCATTACCTTGAAATAGTGAGGCATAACCACACAGGTATGTGTAAATTACAAATGGGTATTTTAGGCTGTAAAAACTAAATCACTCAGCGTATAACACAAATGGTGACAATTAAGGTGAGGCACCCCAGGTGGTTGACAACAACTTTAACAAGATTTAACAAGATTTGCCATCCAAGCCAAAGGCCCAGATGGCAAGTGGACAAGGAAGCCATTGGCTTATCGAGAGTCCAACAATGTTCACCTACTTATAACCCGCCCTCCTGAGATATGTGTCAACCTTGTTTTTAAACATATTCACGCTGCTAGCAGTTACACAATCTGTAGACAGTTTGTTCCATTCATTTACTGTCCTCTGTGAGAACGAGTGCTTCCTGATGTCCAATCTACATTGATCCTTTACTAATTTTACCTCATGTCCTCTAGTTCTGCTATCCTTCTTGAGTGAGAAAAACATATTTCTATCAATATTTTCCTACCCATTCAATACCTTAAAAACTTCAATCTGATCTCCTCTTAACCTCCTTGTCTCTAGAGTTGTTAAACCACATTCTTTCAGGCGTTCTTCATAACTAAGGTCTCTAAGTTCTGGAATCATTTTAGTTGCTCTCCTTTGTATGCGTTCAAGCGTATCTATATCCTTCTTACGATATGGTCTCCATGCTTGTATACAGTATTCTAAATGAGGTCTAACTATTGCTTTATAAAGAGGTATAATTAACTTTTTTCCCTTGTATGTTATGTTTCTTCTAATCAATCCAAGAATTTGATTACCCTTTGAAGCTGCAATACCACACTGCTCTGAAACTTTCATATCAGCGCTTATTGTAACTCCTAAGTCCTTTTCTTTTACAGTAGTACCAAGAACAGTAGCTCCCATTTTATAGTTTACATTCAAGTTCCCATGTCCTGTATGTAGGCATTTACATTTCCCAAAATTGAACAGCATCTGCCATTTCTCAGACCATTTCACTAATCTGTCTAGATCGTTTTGTAAATGTTGTTTATCACCATCAGTATTAACCTTTCTAAACAGTTTTGTGTCGTCCGCAAATTTCAGTATGTTACTTGTTATACTCGTCCAAGTCATTGATATAAATTAAGAATAATATAGGTCCTAATACTGATCCTTGAGGTACCCCACTCAAAACCGATTTCCAATTTGAAACTTCGCCATCTACTACAACTCGTTGTCTTCTGTCAGTCAGCCATTGTTCTATCCAGTCAGTTATGCTATCCCCGATACCATGGGCTTTTAATTTAAGTAGCAATCTTTGATGTGGCACTTTGTCAAAAGCTTTCTGAAAATCTAAGTAGATAATATCTACTGGCGATCCCTCGTCTATCCACTTAGTGATTTCTTCCAAAAAACATAACACATTTGTTAAGCATGACCTCGCTTTAAGGAATCCATGTTGAGATGAATTTAATAATTTATGCTTAACGAGGAAGTCCACCATATGGTCTTTAATTAACCTTTCTAATAATTTACAAATCACTGACGTTAAACTCACTGGTCTGTAATTCTCTGACTTATTTCTCGAACCCTTTTTAAATAATGGTATGATGTTTGCTTCTTTCCATTCAAACGGAACAACTCCCTCTTTTAATGACAAGTTGAAACTTGGCAACCTATTGGGTGGTGACAATTAAGGTGAGACACCCCAGGTGGTTGACAACAACTTGGTAACCTGATGGGTGGTGACAATTAAAGTGAGACACCCCAGGTGGTTGACAACAACTTCGCAACCAATTGGGTGGTGACAATTAAGGTGAGACACCCCAGGTGGTTGACAACAACCTGGCAACCTGATGGGTGGTGACAATTAAGGTGAGACACCCCAGGTGGATATGATTTTTTGCTTAGTGCAATTTTTTAGCCCAAATTATAGTGTCTTACTTGTTCAAATATATTGTACTTTTTTCTGCCAGACCTTGTTTCCATGGTAACAAACAAAATGGCCACCATTTTGAACAAATATTGGCAAAGTGAGTATCAATGCCATTCTTTTTTTAACAATGACATTGACACTCGTAAGCATTGGAATGCTCTTAAAGGTACATGATCTGTTGTTCATGTAATAATATAATGTTCTTGTACTAGAATAAAATTGTTAAAACGTACTTCCTGCCAAAATGCGTTTTATAAGCCAGATACATGTTGCACTGTTTCGGACCGAATGTTTATGGCGCAAAACCACAGGGGCGGAGCTAGGCGGAGCTAGGCGAAGCTTGCTTTGTCGAAAATTAATGAGATGCGTATCATCTGATCGCGCATAACCGCGACTTGACATCCTGCTGACAGCTAGGCGCATTGTTCCACGACGAAAAGAATGAAAAAGGAGCTGGGTAGAGCAAGAATGGACACAAGAGTGACACTGAAAGACCAAAAGGGACGTTGGGATGGCAAGAAGACTGTCTTAAAACAAACATGAGACAGTGAAAGGGCACGAGTTCTACTTGACACGTTAGTATATATTTATTTCGTCTCGAGCTATTTGTGTTGTACTGTAACGCTAGGCCCTACTACTAGGCCAGGACTAGGGCCTACATTTAATCATCCAATAATACATGTCTATGCAGGCAAATGACTCCGATGTGTTGTGTTGGCAGGGTTGGGGTGGCAGCTCATTGGGGGAGTAAACATTAGCAATGCCAGCCCAGAATATTTACAGGGAGAGTGATTAATGGTAGCTGTAATTATACACCAGGTTATCTTCCCAGTGACCCCACCAGTGGACAGTTTATTGTCTAGGGTTCCCCTTCCATTCTGGCCTACCTGAAAGATTAACCTTTCATTACCTGTCATGGTTCCCAGTAAACTGTCAACTGTCTATGTCCCCCCCCCATTTTCACTCTGCAGGCCTGGAACTGTGTGACTCAGTGTCAGAGTTGTTTGATTTAAATCATTTAAATTAAAAAAATCATTGGTTTGTGATTTTTTATTTCCGATTTTTTTAATCGCTGATTTATATGAATTTAACACAAATAATTATTTACAAACATCGAGATCAACAAAGTTTTGTGTATCTTTCAGCTATTTCCTTTCTGAATGCAATGAAGCCACCCAAACTTGTCTTCCAGAGCCGAGGAAGTATCTTTTCAAATCAGAAGCCCTTGTAAAGTTCGACCCCCATCTCGTTGGGCCCCTGTGCGAGAGTCGATCTTCACAAAGTTCGCTATTAGCTCGCCAGATTCCTTCACGTCTAGTATGAAATCAGTTGTAACACCAGTTGTCCAGGTATCGTCTCGATTAGAGACTTATTCGACAGCAAGTCACTTCACGTACATTTCACAATCACATAAAATCGCCATCCCCGTTGCATCGATCAGCACAACGTAAAGTATGATCGGTAAACATCTTTAGTTGAAAACTTCCTTCCGGTAACATCTTTAGTTGAAAACTTTCTAATTTAGAAATCAAACGTAACGCTAGTGCAAGTCGGCTTGACTTGTCTATGCGAAAAATGTTGAAGGTCTGAAAGTTGGGAGCATTTTCGTTGGGAGCGGTGGTCTAATGGGTAGAGCACCCGCCTGTCGATCGAGAGGACGGTGGTTCGATTCCACCTCCGCCGTTTCGAAGCTTGGGCAATTTCGTTCACCCCACTTTGCTCGTGTCTTTCGGAAGAGACACGTTGGTCCAAACTCCTGCGTTAGCTCAAAATTGGGCTGTTTGGAGTATAACTACTTAAGACTAAGTAGCTTCCCTCGCCGCGCTCCCCGAGTGCGCAGTACCAAAGTACGCATGCGTGAACATCTCCCAAAATCACCCAAAACCGTCTCACGCATGCGTGAACAGGCTGACGACGCACAACCTCCCAGAAGAAAACTCATTTGCATTTTCGCATAATTATTATATGTGTGGGTGGCTGTCCTACATCGTGCCACACTTTTCCCGGCCCGCTTACGGGTCAGAAAAGGGTGAGATCTTGAGGAACCGGTTGACAACTCATTAATAAACTTCTACGCACGGAGAAGAGCGGCAACTGTCGACCCACGCCTGTAGCTTGATTCCGACGAAAATACCCATTACTCACAATTGAACTTCTGCACCCAACGCTAGGCTACATGTCTACACAAACATCCTGGATTTTCTTTAAAAAAAATATTATATCTATATTAACCGCGTAACGAAGGCAATGACTTTACAATGCTACGACACTCCTTGTCAAAAACACGCTTTTTGACACAACAAAAGTAAAAAGTCATGCCTTCACTAAAAGATATAGACAATATAATGTCTTCTACTTACTGGAAATATATACGTACAGTGTCAGACTAAACTAAACAACAGCTCGGCACTTATTGTCCTGAAACATCCGTGAAAGATACTTTTTAAGTCTAACAAAACATACGCATTTAAATATGCATATGCTAAACATTTATAATATAAAACATGTAAATCGGCTTGATCATACAAATCAGAGGCTTACACGTGTTAAAAGGCTTTGGCGTAAAGAAAGCCCGTACAAAAACACTAAAAATGCATTAGTAGGCATGTCAACATACATGTTCACATAATAGTAGTATGTGCAATGCCTTGTCTCAAAACATACCGAGTTATACAATAGCTAACTTGCACATCAAACTACTGGTATCCCTGATACCCTAGCTATTCGGTGTTTTGGTCACTTTGCTATGCTCTTGGCAATTGCAGTGAGCCTCTGGTAGGTAACTCATTCGAAGTATCTCCCAATTCATTTACGGATTCGTGTTGTGACACCCCATTGAGCGCCGTATTTACGGCGGTACATCATAACAATCGCCACAGTCCAGGAAATATGCCCAGCGTATTTACCTCATATTAGTGTGTCGTCAACGGAACTAATTGCTAGCTTATCCAGCTGGGTTTTATTTCGCCCATAGACTTCCACACTGGACTTTTCATATGTCTTTATCGTTTCGTGGGGAATTATTTGAAGAAGGAACATGGGTGGAACGGCAATTACAGATAATTCGACCATCACGTTGGGCTAAGTCGGGTTATACTCGATTATACTTGCCTTAGAGCAAAATCTCCACTCCTTAAATTTAGACGACGTTCGCGATTGTTAGCGGAAAACAGTGAGACAGATTCAGCATTAGTCAATAAAACGAACGTTCAAGGAATTAATTCAATTACGGTCGGGTGTTTGTTAATCGGTTGTGTCTCGGTTACTCTACATCGCTTTCGCTTAGCGACTGCCACAGTAAGAATTCGTTGGGAGCTTATGAAACGAGTTCTGTAATCAATGGCCCCTGCCCTACAAACCATGGGCTTTTATCCAGTGACAAGTAGTTGGCTGAAAAATACCACCTGTTAAAGTGTGTGTGGCTACGTCGGCGGCAACCTGAAGTTGGACATTATAGTTACTTGAATTACCCGGAATATGCCCACTCCAAATGTAATATGTTTTATAAGACACACTGTCCGTTAGTGGGAGTCTAACACGAACAATCAGCTGGCGTTCCGTTCGAGATGTTGGCGACATTCGAATATTCTCGTAATACCAATTTACAGTGGGTGAACTCAACCCGGCACGTCTGCCTGCGGTTAAAATCCTTAATAATTCCTGTCTGCTTATTAACTCTTCGGTTAAAAATCGTAACTCAAACGAAGCTAGTTGTCTATGGAACATATATTGTCTAATTAAGCCAGTTACTGCATGCAGACTCCATAGCACTTAACACCTGCTCTATTCATAGCTATGCGTCAATAATCTGCAAAAGTTTGTCCAGTTGCTTCATTAACTACGTCAGTGAAACGGATCTCAGCCGACATGTACCTTCTCTATATAGTGCTGTAAGCTTTGAATGTGCTTACGATTTTGGACTAGTTGGTCATACGTTCGACTGATAACAGAAAGCATTTGACTCACAGAATGTACGACCCGTTCCGTGTTTCTGCCAACGAGGTGTACCTGTCGTTTGCACTCCAAAACATCGGCGTCGGTAGCTGTACCAAACAGTGTTTTTGAAATGACCCCGAACAAATTAATAATACCTCGTTTTTTTCTAGGCACTGGGGCACTGGTAAGTGTTCATTGTTCGCTCAATGTCGTCAATTTGCAAGTCCCACGCACCCGTCGTTTCGTTGGTTAGTTCATGAACCGCGCGTAATTCATTGATAACTGTCTTGAATCGTTGGAGCTTAGATTGTAATCATGGAATCTCAGTCAGGGTTGCTATGGTTATTAAAACAACCCAAGTGTCAACGTGACTGCGAGTCTCGTCGCCTCCCGTCGCCAATAGTCCATCAGGCAAGAACCGTGGTTCGTTGAATCGTATATCTGTTCTGTTATAATCGGCGGACAGTACAACAGTCATTGATGCAGTCAAAGTCATTAACGTGTAAAACACGCCACTATATGAAGAGCTTCCAATCGGTATATTTTTGAACGAATTCCGTCGGAGCAAAATTTCGTCGTTTTCTGAAGTGGGAAATCACAGGGTCCGTCTCGATGTCGCTGTCAGAGTCAGATAAGTCAGCAGCCAGTTGTGCTCGTCGGGACAGCGTTCTGACCCGCAACGGTCGGTCGACGTTCCGCTGTGTCTGGACATTCAGTCGGTCGTCTGGGGGCGTGGCTAACAAATCACCTGAGGTGGAGTTTCGACCCTGGTCTGGGGCTCTCAGGTTCTGCCACTGACCTATATAATATATTATATAGGTCAGTGGGTTCTGTCTATGCGGCTGTTGCCGTCGTCGACCATACAACAGTCGGGGACCGTCTCGTAACCGTGCAGTGTCGTCACCGTCATTCCGTTGTTGGACGTCTGGCCTGTCATTTCGCAAGTGAATCAGTTGTCGTTGATATCTGCTAGGTCTGTGTTGTTTACGCTTTGGCCGGGGGGTGACAGTCATCCAAATTTTGCTCTAGGTTAACAATTCGGACCTTCTCTTTGTTCAAAACTTTAGTCTTACCCTTCAATGATTATATCGTAGCCATATAACTGTAATTAATTTCCGAGTTTTGGCGTTATATATAATTCTTGGTTTCATAAAACCAAATGCGTATTCATCTTATACTTTTATAATTTGAGAAATCTTTTAACAATTTGAACCAACACAAGAATATTACAAACAGTTGACAATTGTTTAATACTGTACCAGTTTGCAGTCAGGTTGGAGACCCATAGAGTACACAGAGCCCTGGACAGGTGCTAATCCACCCTCTCAGTAAACAATAATTATCACTGCTACAGCCACATACACACAGCATGCTTTTCTTTCCAAGACAGAATATGCAACTACAGGGGGTGAGGCGTTGTGGACATTGTCTAATGGGTGGATTCGTCCAATGAGTGCCACGAACAATTTAAAATGGATCTAGCACTATATCAAATAAAATATATTATTATTATACATGTATTTTAAAATGACTGTTTTGTTGCTGTTGCAAATCAAACTATGTTATAATTATATAACTTTATATAAGCAAAATTCATGTACCCTCTGTTAAGACAAGTACCCAAATCGATTTGAATAGAACACGTTTGAAAGATCCGATTTTATTGATTTTTTTAAAGATCATGATATGATTTTTTCAACCTTGCTCAGTGTACGACTCTACAGACATGTTCACGTAGTGGTACTTAGTGGTTACAATAATGTACTATTGTTTTTATTAAATAAATTAATAACGTGTTTGTATACATTACACATTTTTTCTCCAAATAAATACAATTGTTAGTATAAAGCCAAAACATTTGAGATTAATTCAGATGTATTTGCAAATATGTAACCAAAACATTTGCATTTGAATGCAACTCCAAAACATTTGCATTTGAATGCATTCCTGGAAAATGGCATTTGCATTCGCATTTCCATTTGACTCAAGCGAAACATTTGCATTTGCATTCAAATGCATTGACATGCATTTGTTAACAAGCCCGCGTCTATGTTTCACATATACAGCCTATTTGTTAAGCCCTTCATATATATTTTGAGTAGACTCAAACTTTGTGTTACAATTCCCATTTTGTGGAATATGACTGGTGATTGGCTGATTGTGATGAAATAAAAGTTACTAAGACAGGACATTTAATTTTTATGATACATATACATGTATACGAATCATTAATTCCATGTTAAAGCAACACATTTTGATGTCTCAGGATTTACTTAAATTTTAACCAATGACTAAGTGGCTATACTTGAGTATTTCACCAAAAACAAAGCATCTACATGTAAATTGTGTCTGTAATGCTTAATGATGTGAACAAGGGGTAAGCATCCAAAATTGCTCCCATTATTTTGACCTGTTTTCAGGTGCCTCTAACTTTATATAAGTTTTCAAGGAACAATTCTGAAATTTGTTGTATATGTAGACATATTGGTACAGATTATCTAAAATTTTAGAATGACAGAGAGAAGGACAATGGGTATATTGAGTGCAAAAAAATGGGAAAACAAACATTTCATTGTTGTGTTGTGTACAATATCCAAATTGCTACCATGTATTTTAAGGGATACTGGAAATAATCTCTCACTCTCACCCCTTCTTTACATGTTTAAATTTAATAAAATTGCATGATATTTATCAAATTGAAGTTGTACAATTATTTCCATAGGAGCCTACCATGTTCTTTGTGACATTTTAAAATTAAACCAAGACATTTACAATCATGAAACAAGACCAACCTCACATATACATCCTATCACCAGCTCTACTGCAAGGTCACTAAACAGTTTGTTATGTAAAGGTCCTCTTATCTGGAATATAATTCCATCTTGCATTCAAAATAAATCAAATAACGTTTGTCTCATCAATAAAGGCATATGTTGAACGGGGATACGGCACTCTAGCTGGATAGTAATATCTTCCACCACATCTGGTTCTTGTGTGTACATTTATTTATTTATTCTTCTTCTAATTTATAGTATATATGCTACCATTTGCCAGTGCTTGATATCACCACTTGTATGTATTACCTGATTACTACACCACATAATAAAATTCAAATGTGCATTGCATGTATTAATGTTACTGCTATTAATATTATTCAGTGAGGACAGCGAAGACACTGCCGCAGTATAAAAACTGTTTTAAAAACATCTTTTTCGAGTAGCTTTTTATGATATACTGATGTGATAATTTTATATGCATTTATTATTACAAATATACATTTAATTTGTTATTATATATTATCTTTGGAATATATATATTATTATTGGTATTGTTTTTGATATAATTAATATAAATTTTATTATATTGATTTTTTTTATAGAATTAATATATTTATTTTTTTATAATGACTATTTCATAAGTTATGACTGCATATATGTAAAGCACCTGTGAGTAACCTTGACTGATGGATGCTATATAAATACTTTTACAATTATTATAAACATAAATTATTTTGGGATTGTCAGCTACTGATAGTTACTTAATTTTATGTTGTTATCTCACACATCAACTGGTTACAGCCTTGGCTCTGCTGACAACCTGGAATTGTACATAATTTTACCATATATATATATATATATATATATATATATATAATGTCAATTTCAACTGCTACTTCTATTCAGATTCATATATGTAGTTTAAATTGTGCATGATTTAATGCTGATGTAATTACCACAGGGATCAGTATTAGGCCCTATACTGTTTTTAATATATATAAATTATTTGGAAGATGACATATCTAGCAAAGTACTGAAATTTGCAGATGACACAATAGTATTCAGAAAGGTTAGTATTGATATAGATAAACAAAGTTTACAGAATGATCTAGATAAATTAGTTAAATGGTCAGAAAAATTGCAAATGTTATTCAATTTTGGGAAGTGTAAATGTATATACATAGGACATGGAAACATGGACGAAGAATATAAAATGGGGGATGCTGTACTAGGTAGAACCACACAAGAAAAGGACTTAGGGGTAATATTTAGTTCTGACATGAAAGTTTCAGAGCAATGTGGGATTGCTGCTTCGAAACCAAATCAAATTCTAGGGCTAATTAGGAGAACTATCATGAATAAGGAGAAATAGCTAACTGTACCCCTGTACAAATCAATAGTTAGACCACATTTGGAATATTGTATTCAAGCATGGAGGCCATATCGTAAAAAGGTCATGGACAAGCTAGAAAGAATACAACGAAGAGCAACTAAAATGATTCCAGAATTGAGAGGCCTTATAGTTACGAAAGTCACTTATTACAATGTGGTTTGACAACACTAGAGACCAGGCGACTAAGAGGAGACCAAATAGAAGTGTTTAAAATAGTGAACGGTTATGAGGATTTTGATAGGAATATGTTCTTCAAACAAGAAGGCAGTAGAACCAGAGGACACAAAGCAGTATTAGTTAAGGAGCAGTGTAAGTTGGATATGAGAAAGTACTGAATGGAAAACCTGCTAAATGATTGTGTTAATGCTAGTACTGTGAATATGTTTAAAAATAGAATTGACAGATATTTGATAAGGGCCAGCTACACATAGATGAGAAAATTGTTGGACTTGTTGTTTGGGATGGCAATCTTGTTAAATCTTGTTAAATCTAATTATCCTTGGTTAAAAACAAACTTGTTATATCCTCCAGGGAGCGATCGCCGAAGATCTTCAAGAGTGGCTTGTGATCGACCGCGATGATGAGATCCTGGCAACCAAGCACGAAGTAGCGTGCTTTATCCAGTGCATCGGCGACTGCCAACGCCTCGCCTTCAATCGGGGCGTAGCGCGATTCCGCCGTGTGTGTAAATCGGCTACCGACCAGGGTGACTTTCCAGCCGCCGTTGCAGCAAAACGGTTTCACCGGCATGCAATCACAGTGCTTCTGTAGTAGCCAGAATCCAATTCCGGTTTTCGACCAGTCGGTGGTGATGCAGGTCGGCTTGCTCTTGTCAAATATCCTGACGCCGTTCTCGATTTCCTGGACGATGTGCTCCTCCGACTCATCGAATATCTCCTGAAGCTCAGTGTTCCATCGAAATTGTTGGCCCGCTTTCAGGAGTGCGCGGAACGGTAGCATTCGTTCCGCCATGCTGAAGGCGTACGAGACCTGGGTCACGAGACCGAACCATGAGCGGATGTCGTGAATGTTACGTGGCACGGGGAAGTTCAGGATTGCATCAGAATACTTCGGGCTGGGTAGTACGCTGTCCGTTGTGATGGTGAATCTCGCGAATTCCACGACGTGGCTGCTAAAGATGAATTTCCCCGGGTTCAGGGTGATGCCATTCCGACCGCACACGTCAAGCCATTGCACGGCCTGGTGGAAGCTGTCGGCGATACTATCCGACCAGAGCAGAGCGTCGTCGATGCATTTCGTGTGCTCGCCTATTTCCGAGACGATCTCGTCGTATCGGCGAGTGTAGCCGTCGCCCGACGCGCGATACCCCTGTGGAGCGACACAGTAGCGGTAACGTCCCCACGGCGTGATGAACGTCGTCAGGTGTTTATCGTCCTCGTGCAGCGGCACGCTGTGATACCCATTCCAAGCATCGAACACCGTCTTACGCTTGTTCTCGGGGACACCTCGCGCCTGATGGAACGGGGATGGGGTGTGGTGTTTCACGTGCTGCATACACATTTAATGCCTGGAAGTCCACGGTGCGTCTTGGCTTGCCATTCTTTTTGGCACAAATCACCATACTGTGGCACCATGTGACCCGATCGCCGACCGGTACCTTCTCGAGCACACCGAGACGTACATCCTCGTCTAAGCCGGCCTTGACCTCCTCCTGCCAGTGCACGGCCACCGGTATTGGACTGTGTCGTGCGACGGGTGTCGCATCCTTGTCTATCATCAGTCGCAAGGGTGGGCCAGACATCATGGGCAGTGTTTGGTGGGTACATGTGTTGAATGTGCTCGCCGCGTACCGTCTCTTCAGCCACAATTCGATCGCTGCTCGATTCTCCTCGGTCGCGGGCATCGGTAGGCCCTCGGGAAGTGGCGGCGGTCCTGTCCGCGGGGTGCATGGGCATGGGGTCGGAGCGGCTGCATCATCTGATGCAATGACCTCGCCAGTGGTCGGGAATGTCTCGCTAATCATCCCAAGGTTGATGCACGCGGCCCGTGACAGGAAGACACGATCTGATGTGTTGGTGATGTAGGCGATTTGTCGTGTCTCGTGCGTTATGGCCCGGCTGTCGGTCTCTCTCTCTCTCTCTCTCTCTCTCTGCTGTCCATCGTGTTCGATGATGACATCAATGAAGGGGGGTATCCTTGTGCTTCGCTCTTCGGTGAGAATTTAAGCTTATTTGTGCCACAAAACCTCTGCCGCAGTCATCGCAAAAGAAGGCAGGTATAGAAGCACCTAGAAGGCCATGCCGACGATTGTGCTCATGTATATATTTTTTAGTTAACTTTTCTTCTATATGGGTCTTTCCCTGATGTATGGCCCGCCTCCACTTTTGTCTGTCATGCGCAATAGGTTCCCAGGTGTTTACAGGGATGTGTGTTGCTTTGAGATGTCTTTTCAGCACATCTTTGTATCTCAAACGTTGTCCACCACGAAGGCGTTTCCCGCTATATAATTCCCCATAGAACACCGCCGTTGGGAGTCTATCGCTGCTCATTCGGGTAACATGTCCAGTCCAGCGGAGTTGGACTGCAGTCAGAATGGCTTCTATAATTGACATGTTGGCCTGTCTCAACACGTCTATATTTGAAATGTGGCCTTTCCATGATATCCGTAGGATTTGTCGTAGATGCCGGAGATGCACTTGGGAAAGTTTTCTGATGTGGCGACGGTAGAGAGTATACGTCTCAGCTGAGTACAGTAGTGTTGGCAGTACAACCGCATTGTATACACCTTGCACTTTGTGGAGATTGCAATGCCATGTTGTGACCATACTCGCTTCCAAAGTCCTCCAAAGGCTCCTGAGGCAGCACGTATACGGTTGTTAATTTCCATGTCGATGGTGTTGTCAGATTCAATCGTGCTGCCCAAGTATGTGAAGTTATTGACTGACTTTAGTGGGGTGCCATAGATTTCAATGTGTGGACTAGTTGAAGCTTGTCCAGGTGTAGGTTGGTGGAGTGTTACAGTTTTCT
Source organism: Lamellibrachia satsuma (assembly GCA_033239005.1). Classification (NCBI taxonomy): domain Eukaryota; kingdom Metazoa; phylum Annelida; class Polychaeta; order Sabellida; family Siboglinidae; genus Lamellibrachia; species Lamellibrachia satsuma. Next base: position 2,404,779 of record BSQZ01000021.1, on the reverse strand, counting down.
TTGTACTAATTGTGAGTCCAAATAAGGTTGCAGCTTGTTCAAAGTGTTTACAGATCTCTTTGATGTCTTCTAATGTGTGCAACAATAGTCGCATCATCTGCAAACTGCAGTTCACGAATGCAAAGTTCACGAGTTTTTGTGTTTGCTCTCAGTCTAGCCAAGTTGAATAACTGTCCATCAGTTCTAGTGCGGATGAAAACGCCCATACTCAAGTGTTCCGATGTTGCAGATAGTACTGCTCCAAGAAAGAGAGTGAACAAAGTGGGTGCCAAGACGCATCCTTGCTTTAATCCATGACTGATTCCAAATGGATCTGTAATTGTTCCACCAACAGACACTGAACCAGCCATGCCATCGTGAAATTCCTGAATTAGCTTAACAAAGGTCTCAGGGCATCCATATCTTCTAAGTAAGATCCACAGGGTTGATCTGTCCACTGTGTCGAATGCCTTTGACAAGTCAACAAAAATCATGTAGAGGCTTTGTTGTTGTTCAACAGCTTTTTCCTGTAGTTGCCGCAAGGTGAATATCATGTCAATTGTGGAGCGTGAGGTGCGAAACCCACACTGGCTTTAAGGGAAAATCAATTCTGCAATTGTTTGTAGTCTTTTCAGAAGGATTTTTGCTAGGATTTTTCCCGCAGTTGAGAGCAGTGAAATGCCCCGGTAGTTCCCACAGTCACTACGGTCACCCTTCTTTTTGTATATTGCGATTATCAAAGCGTCTTTGAACTGCTGTGGTAGCTCTTTTGCTGTCCAACAAGTGCGGTAGAATTTCAGGAGTTGAGTATGAAGCGCTTCACCTCCATATTTATATATTTCAGTAGGTAAACCATCCAGTCCTGGTCTCTTTCCTGACTTTGTTGATTTGATGGCAGCCACAATTTCCTCTAGTGTTGGTGGATTTGCAATGTCTTCCTGTGTTGGGTGTTGTTCTATCATAGCAAGTGCTTCTTCTGTAGCAGTCGTTGGGCGATTCAATAGCTCGCTGAAATATTCCCTCAATCTGGACACAATTTCTGGCTTCTCTGTGAAAACTTGTGAACCTTCTGCATTTCTAACTGGTGCAATAGCAGTTTTTTGGGGACCATAGATCTGTTTGATTGCAGCAAAGAATCCTTTTGAGGAATTTTCATCAGCTAACTGTTGCAGTTCGTCAGCTTTTTTGTCCCACCAGGCATTTTGCATAGCTCGTAGTTTTTTTTGTAGCTGGGATTTTGCTTGTGCATAGCGCTGGTTTCGACCTCTTGTCTTTTGTGACAGCAATGCGTCATGTGCCTACGCCTTTCATCCAGTAGCGATAATATTTCCTCATCATTTTCATCAAACCAATCTTGATGTTTCCTTGCTGTGTGTCCCAGTGTGTCAACAGATGTTTGGTACACTTTCTCACAGAGATTCTCCCATTGATCATTGATCGTGCCATCGCATGGAAGGTTTGTCATGTTGGCTTCCATATTTGTCATTAACAGTTCCTGCATCTTGCTGTCTGCCAGCTTACTGACATTTAGCTTCTTCACAGGTGTAGGGCCAGTTTTCCTACGAGGTGGCTTGATATGGAAGTTGCACAGTGAGCGAATGAGGTAGTGATCGGTTGAACAGTCTGCACCACGCATTGCACGTGTACTTCGTATGTCAGCTAGGTCTACTCTTCGTGTTATTATGTAATCTATTAAGTGACAGCGTTTCGAACGTGGGTGTTGCCAAGAGTAGTACCAGTGTTCAGGCATTTTGAAAAATGTGTTTGTGATCGCAAGTTTGAACTGCGTACATATAGGAAGGAGTTGTTCACCATTTGAGTTTGACTTGTCCCTTCCAAACTTTCCCAAAGCTATTGGCCAAGACGTGGAGTCATCTCCCACTCTGGCATTGAAGTCTCCAAGTATAATTACTTTATCAGTACATGGTATCTTTTGGAGCGTTTGACCCAGTAGTTCGTAGAATTCTCCCTTTGCTTGATCTGGATTTGTCATAGTCGGTGCATAAGCACTGATAACGGTAGCATAACGGGTTTCCCTATAGGTATTCTGAGGGTGATGAGACGTTCTGATATACCAGTCGGTAGAGTAGGGAGTTGTTTAACGAGACTATTTGCAATCGCAAATCCAACCCCTGCTTCTCTCCTTATCTCGGGTTCTTTCCCTATCCAGAAGAAAGTATGGTTCTTTTCTTGTAGTGTGCCTTGTCCTTCAAGACGAGTTTCTTGAAGAGCAGCTATATCTATGTTATAGCGATCAAGTTCTCGAGCAACTAGTGCTGTTTGCCTTTGTGGCCTGTCCGCATCTTTCAAGTCTAATAGGGTCCTCACATTCCATGTTGCTATTGATAGCTTCTTCCTCATTTGTTTCGTACCGCTGGTATTAGAGTCCCACCAGCCGCGGCATGCTGGTCAGGAGTGAAATTGAACAAGCTTTGTTTACCCCACCTTTTCTAGGGGCGTCCCCGGATTGGGGCAGGCAGTGCATCCCTAGATAAGGCTGCCTGGTCGCCTGGACTGCTGCCCTGCATTGTTGTTGTTCATCAACAACACACGACCATCATATCCAAGCCGACAATGTGTAGAGCTTCAGCTAACAGCTTCCAGTTACCCCAACCTGCCATCGTGGCTTTCACCCCGTCGCCATAGGACTTCCCCAACATCTTCGCTCGCGCTCTTGTTTTAGGTGCCTAGACTGTCGCGCATCAGTAACAACACCCTCTGGACCAGGAAGAATTTTTTCCAGTGGAGCACTCCGTGCGACAACTGGAAGTCTAGCTGGTTGCCCCGCAGTGGAGAGAAGTTGCCTTCCACTCTTAGTTCTAGTGCCACCGTTGGTCAAGGTAAGTTGACTCTTCCGCCAGCACCAGATACAAGCATCGCTGCTGCCCGACACTGACTATTTACCCATAGTTGGGGATTGGAATGGTGACTGTCGGGACGTATCCACTCGCCGGTGGGCCCTGCACTCGACACCTCTGGGGCTCCAGTCTGCTCCGAGATCTCTAGTACATTTGCCTGGGGCCGCAGGGTACCCAGTATCCGCAGTGTACCACGAGGAGGTTGTGCTAGAGTCTTGTCGATGGAGAGGCTATGTACCAGCAGGGAAGACTTACGCACTCAGCTCCCTTTTCACTCCAAGGAGCTATCTGGCGGCTGTAGCTGAAAGCGAGAGTATGAAGCAAGAACTGCACACTACACGCTACACTACAGCACTAGGCGCATCACAAAGACCTGTGTTGATACACCACACCACGGTACCCGAGAATCGCACCACCATCGCTCCGAGGGTAGGTATCCCTCCCTCGTTCGCCGCTCGCATCGTCATGGTGACCGGTATGAGGTCGTTCGCATTGAGCCCCATCCTTTCGGCCACTTGTATGCCCATTAGGCAGCTCTGGCATCCGGTATCTGCCATCGCGGGGAGTTCGGCGGCGCTTACTCGCTTCTTGAGTGCGAAACCGAGGGCACGGTAATCCTCCTCGAATGCTCCGACGTTGACCCGGACATACGGCTGCGGGTCGGACGCGCGTTTATGCCATCTGTCACAAAGGTTATCGTACAGATGGTGGTCTAGTGCGATCGCGTTGACGTCGGCAACCGGTCCGTTGAACACTGTGCACAGTTCGAAGGCCGCGGACTGTTCATCACTTGTCTCGGCGGTCTCAGTCGGCCGGCGGGTATACGCCTTGCCGAGGCAGGCGCGTTCTATGTGGTTCACGTTTTTGCATTTACTACATCGCTAGCCGTACGCTGGGCATTGGCTTCTCCTTATGCCCACGGCGGGTTCTTACCGTGGCCTCTCTCCGCACAGAACCAACACAGTGCAGTGGGGTCGAACGTTTGCTCTGGCTTCGGATCAGGTCTCGGCTTAGTCGTCGCCGCGCCTCTGGTTCGTACCTCATGTTGCTTATTGCGGCGATATGTACTACTTGCCGCCGTTTACACTCGGGGTATCCAGCAGGCGCGATGCCGATCGTTTGCCCGACTCACGCGCCTCGACGAATTTAATCATCTCCTCGATCTTCATCTTTTGGTTCTGGTCGCTTAACAAGTCCAACTGAATCTCGTCGTCCACGATACCGCGAGCGAGTACGTCACGCAATATCTCGCCGGCGAAGTCGACCATCTCGTCGCAACCGGCTTTGGTGCACTTGATTCGATAATCACAGGTGTCAGCCTGACCCTTGATTCGGGCGTAGAATGATCGAATTTGTTCCTCGCGTCCCTGGCGCATGTCATGTAATGCGTATCGTGCCACCATGATGTTTTCACTACGCACCGCGAGTGCCTTTATCGCCGCTAACACGTTTGCCTCGGTGCCTCCGACCATGGAGCCTCCGTTTGAACGAGTGAGGTCCCGTCTCAATTCGTCATCACAGCACTCCAATAGTTGAACAACGATGTCGTTTCCCCGGAGGCGTGTGCCGTCTCAATATTCGCCCCACCTGGTTTCGAAGTATGCCCAGGTTTCTGACGTACCAGCTAACGATACAGTAGGGCGTTGGAGCTTTTCCATTTGCCCACCAGGTGTCGCCGCGGCATGAATCGAGTGTGTCAACCCATGAATCTTTAGGAGTTCGACTACTATTGCAGCGTCGTCGTTCCGTGATACGTAGTCGCATCCTGGGAATGGACATGCAACCTCATTCACCATGTTTGCGGTGCTACCTGGCTCTAGACAGTTTTATGGCAGAGTCCGTAGCCGTAGCCGTAGGGGTTCAATGTTATCAATAGGTGCCAGCGTAAATGTGTATATTTACTAGCTTCTCCATCGAATAGTCGCCCCGTACTTAGCTGCTGTCCAAGCTTGTTTGATTATAAAGAAGAACGATGTTCTCTTGCATTTAATCACGTATTTAATAGTCAAATCGGTTAAACGATACAATAATCAAACAAGCTGTTTCTGGTATGGTGGCCCGGATGCTTCTGGGTACGGGGAGCATTTCTTGTATATGCGCAAGTAGTAAGTGGGAGTGTTCATTGTTTCTTAGTATATAAATTACGTCGGCGTTATAATTTCAGGTATATTTTTCGACTGCGATCCGCGAACCTACAAGTACGAGAGACAGAGAGCGAGATGCAGAGAGATTCGTCATTTCCACGATGGCCGGTCGACCAGCGAACGTTACGCACATTGTGCCGCCGAATACGATTTTGACGGTTCAAGCGATGTCAGTGGAGGAGTTGGGTCCGCTCCAGCTCGGCTTGATGCTCCGGACAACATCAAGCTTCTGGTTGACTGGCTGGCTCGCCGACGACTGCTGCGCAACACTCACTATTCGTTGCGGGATCGACTGCACTCTCGTCGCGCAGCGAGAAGTCACTGATGGGTTCCATTGGAAGTGTCAACTTTGGGGGGAGAAGCCGAACATTCGGCTTCACTCTTTCTTCAAGAGTAACCTTCCACTGGGGAAATTTGTGTGGCTGTTGTTCAGCTGAGCGATAGAGATCGCCATGCGGACGTGATGTGGAACTTGAACATCTCGAAACACACGGTCATCGACTGGTATAATGTTGTGCGTGATGTGTGCGCCATCGACGTCAGGAACCACCCGCAGCCACTTGGTGGTTTTGAAAACAATGGAAGCCCGATTGTTGTCGAAATCGACGAAAGCTACTTCTACCATCGGAAGTATCACTGCGGCAAGGTTAACTTCGGTGAATGGGTTTTTGGCGCAGTGGAGAGACAGAGAGCGGCCTCTGCAGGATGCAGGTGGTGCCGGACCAGAGGGCTGTCACCTTCCAGCCCATCATCCAGCAGTGGCTACTACCTGGCATCCACATCATGTCGAATGGGTGGCCAGCATACCATAACTTGGACCAACTCAACGGCGGCGTCTATCTCCACGACGTGGCGATCCACGAGCAGAATTTCGTTGATCCTCTACATCCCGAGATCCATACTCAGAATGTAGAAAACATGTGGATGAGAGCTAAGAGAAAACTCCGGAGACAGTTCGGCCTGGCGCGACCTCTGTTCATCACGTACCTGGAAGAGTTCCTGTGGATGCAGCAGCACAGAAACTGCCAACGACGTCTCTCGTCATTGCTAGTGTGCATTCGCGACCAGCAGTCGCCAGAAGACACAAAACACTTTCACAAATGAGTTGCTACATCGAATGTGAACGATGTCTAGGTTTGAATAATTCTCTTGTAGATATCAATTTAACGAAAATATCTCGATAAATGTGGTCATCGAAATTCACCATGGCTGCAGCTTCCAAAACGACAACATCTTTTTGTAGTGAAATGTTAAATTTTCCTTATGATACGGTCCAAACATTAGTAATGTCAAAAATAAACGCTTCAGTGTCCCCTGAAGAATTAATTATTGCTGAATTGTGTGATCTGGGAAAGCAAGACACTTGTTTATGGGTGAGATTTAAAGATATTTGCACGATCTGTGAACTTTTAATTAGTTTTTGATATATGTGCGATGTCTGCTTTTTTACATTATCTTATATTTTTTGTCGAAATGTTTGTCGGTGGATTTTTTTTTTATTTTCAAAATGAAATTGAACTCTATTTTTTCTTCTTAGACTGCGTACAAGATATTTGTCAGTGAAATCACCTGTCCGGTTCAATTTTTGGGGGGCTTTTTAACATTAAATTGTCGATTTTTAAGAGTTTTTCGTAATATTAAATTACACTTTTCCTTCTATTTTTCGTATTTTCTTATACTGCGGTACGAAATATTTGACAGTGAAATCGCCTTTCCGGTTCTTATGCCACCTTGATATTGTTACAGCACATTTCGGATGATCGCCATATTAACAACACCTGCTATTGCCGGTATAGCGTTGTCTTGGGCACTAAAAGTGCGCTCAAACACAATATTTTTTACAGATATACGTCCGTTTCGTACCTGATCCGATGCGGAGTGATGCAAAGAACACATCGAAAGCATCGAAAAAATTAAGTAAAAATGTCATGTAATAGCGTTAATAATTTCGGCCAGGTTAATGCACCTTTAGTTTACCCAATTTTTATTTTAAGTGCCTACCTTCGGAAATCAAGTCGCCCGACTTCAAATGCTGTCGGGAGAATAAAAATAAGAAATCACTGGTCCGTTGGCGAATAAAAATTTTACCGTCTGCAATCATAATATCCATTAAAAGGTTTTATTTTTCAAGCGCCGAGCGTTGCGTCGTCTGCAATGCTCTATGTACCACCACCATGCTTCTTGTTTTGAAGCAGAAACACCACCTTGCAGAATTCTTAGAAGTAATTCACAGTGTGCGCCTTTAGTCGCAAGGTGCCACCACATTGCTATCACTCGGCTTTCGCCAGATTTTGTAATATTATTCATTGAAGTAAGATAATACCGAGATAGGCGAAGTATTACGTTCAACTCTACTCAATGATCTAATCTTATCAGGATGAAAACTAATGTATTTTCTAGAGTTTTCTTGTTTTGTGGAGTTTCTTGCATTACGCGCGTTCGTCGAGTGCAGTCCTGCATTACGCGTGTTCGTCGAGTGCAGTCTTGCATTACGCGCGTTCATCGAGTGCAGTCCTGCATTACGCGTGTTCATCGAGTGCAGTCTTGCATTACGCGTGTTCGTCGAGTGCAGTCTTGCATTACGCGTGTTCATCGAGTGCAGTCTTGCATTACGCGTGTTCGGCGAGTGCAGTCTTGCATTACGCGTTTTCATCGAGTGCAGTCTTGCATTACGCGTGTTCGGCGAGTGCAGTCTTGCATTACGCGTGTTCATCGAGTGCAGTCTAGCATTAGTCTACGCGTGTTCATCGAGTGCAGTCTTGCATTACGCGTGTTCGGCGAGTGGAGTATTGCATTACGCGGTTTCATCGAGTGCAGTCTTGTATTACGCGTGTTCGGTGAGTGCAGTCTTGCATTACGCGTGTTCGGCGAGTGCAGTCTTGCTTTACGCGTGTTCGGCGAGTGCAGTCTTGCATTACGCATGTTCGGCGAGTGCTGTCTAGCGTTCGGCGTGCTCGGCTAGTGCTGTCTAGCGTTCGGCGTGCTCGGCGAGTGCTGTCTAGCGTTCGGCGTGCTCGGCTAGTGCTGTCTAGCGTTCGGCGTGCTCGGCTAGTGCTGTCTAGCGTTCGGCGTTCTCGGCTAGTGCTGTCTAGCGTTCGGCGTGCTCGGCTAGTGCTGTCTAGCGTTCGGCGTGCTAGGCGAATGCTGTCTAGCGTTCGGCGGGCTCGGCTAGTGCTGTCTAGCGTTCGGCGTGCTCGGCGAGTGCTGTCTAGCGTTCGGCGTGCTCGGCGAGTGCTGTCTAGCGTTCGGCGTGCTCGGCTAGTGCTGTCTAGCGTTCGGCGTTCTCGGCTAGTGCTGTCTAGCGTTCGGCGTGCTCGGCTAGTGCTGTCTAGCGTTCGGCGTGCTAGGCGAATGCTGTCTAGTGTTCGGCGGGCTCGGCTAGTGCTGTCTAGCGTTCGGCGTGCTCGGCTAGTGCTGTCTAGCGTTCGGCGGGCTCCGCTAGAGCTGTCTTGCGTACGGCGTGCTAGGCGAATGCTGTCTAGCGTTCGGCGGGCTCGGCTAGTGCTGTCTAGCGTTCGGCGTGTTCGGCTAGTGCTGTCTAGCGTTCGGCGTGCTAGGCGAATGCTCTCTAGCGTTTGGCGTGCTCGGCTAGTGCTGTCTAGCGTTCGGCGTGCTAGACGAGTGCTGTCTAGCGTTCGGCGGGCTCGGCGAGTGGTGTCTAGCGTTCGGCGTGCTCGGCTAGTGCTGTCTAGCGTTCGGCGGGCTCGGCTAGTGCTGTCTAGCGTTCGGCGTGCTCGGCGAGTGCTGTCTAGCGTTCGGCGTGCTCGGCTAGTGCTGTCTAGCGTTCGGCGTGCTCGGCGAGTGTTATCTAGCCGGCGAGTGCTATCTAGAACTGTCTAGCGTTCGGCGGGCTCGGCTAGTGCTGTCTAGCGGTCGGCGTGCTCGGCTAGTGCTGTCTAGCGTTCGGCGTGCTAGGCGAATGCTGTCTGGCGTTCGGCGTGCTCGGCTAGTGCTGTCTAGCGTTCGGCGGGCTCGGCGAGTGCTGTCTAACGTTCGGCGGGCTCGGCGAGTGCTGTCTAGCGTTCGGCGGGCTCGGCGAGTGCTGTCTAGCGTTCGGCGGGCTCGGCTAGTGCTGTCTAGCGTTCGGCGTTCTCGGCTAGTGCTGTCTAGCGTTCGGCGTGCTCGGCTAGTGCTGTCTAGCGTTCGGCGTGCTAGGCGAATGCTGTCTAGCGTTCGGCGGGCTCGGCTAGTGCTGTCTAGCGTTCGGCGTGCTCGGCTAGTGCTGTCTAGCGTTCGGCGTGCTCGGCGAGTGCTGTCTAGCGTTCGGCGTGCTCGGCGAGTGCTGTCTAGCGTTCGGCGTGCTCGGCTAGTGCTGTCTAGCGTTCGGCGGTCTCGGCTAGTGCTGTCTAGCGTTCGGCGTGCTCGGCGAGTGCTGTCTAGCGTTCGGCGTGCTAGGCGAATGCTGTCTAGTGTTCGGCGGGCTCGGCTAGTGCTGTCTAGCGTTCGGCGTGCTCGGCTAGTGCTGTCTAGCGTTCGGCGGGCTCCGCTAGTGCTGTCTTGCGTACGGCGTGCTAGGCGAGTGCTGTCTAGCGTTCGGCGTGTTCGGCTAGTGCTGTCTAGCGTTCGGCGTGCTAGGCGAATGCTCTCTAGCGTTTGGCGTGCTCGGCTAGTGCTGTCTAGCGTTCGGCGTGCTAGGCGAATGCTGTCTAGCGTTCGGCGGGCTCGGCTAGTGCTGTCTAGCGTTCGGCGTTCTCGGCGAGTGCTGTCTAGCGTTCGGCGTGCTCGGCTAGTGCTGTCTAGCGTTCGGCGTGCTAGGCGAATGCTGTCTAGCGTTCGGCGGGCTCGGCTAGTGCTGTCTAGCGTTCGGCGTGCTCGGCTAGTGCTGTCTAGCGTTCGGCGTGCTCGGCGAGTGCTGTCTAGCGTTCGGCGTGCTCGGCGAGTGCTGTCTAGCGTTCGGCGTGCTCGGCTAGTGCTGTCTAGCGTTCGGCGTTCTCGGCTAGTGCTGTCTAGCGTTCGGCGTGCTCGGCTAATGCTGTCTGGCGTTCGGCGTGCTAGGCGAATGCTGTCTAGTGTTCGGCGGGCTCGGCTAGTGCTGTCTAGCGTTCGGCGTGCTCGGCTAGTGCTGTCTAGCGTTCGGCGGGCTCCGCTAGTGCTGTCTTGCGTACGGCGTGCTAGGCGAATGCTGTCTAGCGTTCGGCGGGCTCGGCTAGTGCTCTCTAGCGTTCGGCGTGTTCGGCTAGTGCTGTCTAGCGTTCGGCGTGCTAGGCGAATGCTCTCTAGCGTTTGGCGTGCTCGGCTAGTGCTGTCTAGCGTTCGGCGTGCTAGACGAGTGCTGTCTAGCGTTCGGCGGGCTCGGCGAGTGGTGTCTAGCGTTCGGCGTGCTCGGCTAGTGCTGTCTAGCGTTCGGCGGGCTCGGCTAGTGCTGTCTAGCGTTCGGCGTGCTCGGCGAGTGCTGTCTAGCGTTCGGCGTGCTCGGCTAGTGCTGTCTAGCGTTCGGCGTGCTCGGCGAGTGTTATATAGCCGGCGAGTGCTATCTAGAACTGTCTAGCGTTCGGCGGGTTCGGCTAGTGCTGTCTAGCGGTCGGCGTGCTCGGCTAGTGCTGTCTAGCGTTCGGCGTGCTAGGCGAATGCTGTCTAGCGTTCGGCGTGCTCGGCTAGTGCTGTCTAGCGTTCGGCGGGCTCGGCGAGTGCTGTCTAGCGTTCGGCGGGCTCGGCGAGTGCTGTCTAGCGTTCGGCGGGCTCGGCGAGTGCTGTCTAGCGTTCGGCGGGCTCGGCTAGTGCTGTCTAGCGTTCGGCGTTCTCGGCTAGTGCTGTCTAGCGTTCGGCGTGCTCGGCTAGTGCTGTCTAGCGTTCGGCGTGCTAGGCGAATGCTGTCTAGCGTTCGGCGGGCTCGGCTAGTGCTGTCTAGCGTTCGGCGTGCTCGGCTAGTGCTGTCTAGCGTTCGGCGTGCTCGGCGAGTGCTGTCTAGCGTTCGGCGTGCTCGGCGAGTGCTGTCTAGCGTTCGGCGTGCTCGGCTAGTGCTGTCTAGCGTTCGGCGTGCTCGGCTAGTGCTGTCTAGCGTTCGGCGTTCTCGGCTAGTGCTGTCTAGCGTTCGGCGTGCTCGGCTAGTGCTGTCTAGCGTTCGGCGTGCTAGGCGAATGCTGTCTAGTGTTCGGCGGGCTCGGCTAGTGCTGTCTAGCGTTCGGCGTGCTCGGCTAGTGCTGTCTAGCGTTCGGCGGGCTCCGCTAGTGCTGTCTTGCGTACGGCGTGCTAGGCGAATGCTGTCTAGCGTTCGGCGGGCTCGGCTAGTGCTGTCTAGCGTTCGGCGTGTTCGGCTAGTGCTGTCTAGCGTTCGGCGTGCTAGGCGAATGCTCTCTAGCGTTTGGCGTGCTCGGCTAGTGCTGTCTAGCGTTCGGCGTGCTAGACGAGTGCTGTCTAGCGTTCGGCGGGCTCGGCGAGTGGTGTCTAGCGTTCGGCGTGCTCTGCTAGTGCTGTCTAGCGTTCGGCGGGCTCGGCTAGTGCTGTCTAGCGTTCGGCGTGCTCGGCGAGTGCTGTCTAGCGTTCGGCGTGCTCGGCTAGTGCTGTCTAGCGTTCGGCGTGCTCGGCGAGTGTTATCTAGCCGGCGAGTGCTATCTAGAACTGTCTAGCGTTCGGCGGGCTCGGCTAGTGCTGTCTAGCGGTCGGCGTGCTCGGCTAGTGCTGTCTAGCGTTCGGCGTGCTAGGCGAATGCTGTCTAGCGTTCGGCGTGCTCGGCTAGTGCTGTCTAGCGTTCGGCGGGCTCGGCGAGTGCTGTCTAGCGTTCGGCGGGCTCGGCGAGTGCTGTCTAGCGTTCGGCGGGCTCGGCGAGTGCTGTCTAGCGTTCGGCGGGCTCGGCTAGTGCTGTCTAGCGTTCGGCGTGCTCGGCTAATGTTGTCTAGCGTTCGGCGGGCTCGGCTAGTGCTGTCTAGCGTTCGGCGGGCTCGGCGAGTGCTGTCTAGCGTTCGGCGGGCTCGGCGAGTGCTGTCTAGCGTTCGACGGGCTCGGCGAGTGCTGTCTAGCGTTCGGCGGGCTCGGCGAGTGCTGTCTTGCGTGGCTGCTGGCAATATAGCCGTCTACGACAAGTTGGTAGCGGCTATCGAGGGTGGCGGCAGAAGTTAACGTCTATGGCTCAGTGACTCTTTGCCGCTGGCGTGTCGCATCCTCCCACATCCGCGAACCGTTGGGCGAGTAGGGTTATTCCGAGAGGAACCATGTACGTTTTTAGATGCTATATGCAACCTGACTATGTTTTGGCTGGAGTTCAACGCCCGTAACTATTTTATACTTCTACTATCACCAATCGCAGCCGTCGTCTCACAACGGATTAACCATTCATGTTGGTGCGTATAAGAGCCCGTAGACCACAGAAAGGCTTAGTTACCTATACAAATTACAAGTTAACTGGTGAATAGTTATGCAATGTACTAAAACACCCCAGTGTCAACCATTCAAATGATATGATATGCTACACAAAATTGATATCATAGGAATCTCTAAAATGCACACACGTTACGATGGTATACATAAAAATGCACCTGCTACCAGATTTATAACAGAAAATCACTTTGAACATTCCTTTAGTTCCCTCTATTATTCGAAGGTATAAAAATAAAGATGTTTACCTGGCCCTATGCTGTCACCAACACAAAACAACAACCTCGACTGTATCTAAAATTATTCGTTCTTCACCATAATTAGATTCGAAAGCAATGACAAAGTTTTCCAACGATACCAAACATGATAACATTTCGTTGATTTGTTAATCAGTTGGACGAGTACTACCGTTACTACTACGTGAATACAACAATGTCACGGTGACGACTACTACCGCTACTACTACGTGAATACAACAATGTCACGGTGACGACTACTACCGCTACTACTACGTGAATACAACAATGTCACGGTGACGACTACTACCGTTACTACTACGTGAATACAACAGCGTCACGGTGACGACTACTACCGCTACTACTACGTGAATACAACAATGTCACGGTGACGACTACTACCGTTACTACTACGTGAATACAACAGCGTCACAGTGACGACTACTACCGCTACTGCTACGTGAATACAACAATGTCACAGTGACGACTACTACCGCTACTACTACCTGAATACAACAGCGTCACGGTAACGACTACTACCGCTACTACTACGCAAACATGTGGATGTGATCTGTGCGACAGTCTGTTCAGTCACCGACACACTCATCAGGCATAACCGGACACCATCATCATCTTCACTATGACATCATACTCGATAACGAGTGATTGCAAGAGAGAGTGTGTTCAAAACATGTCCAAACTATATATGGATAGTACTAGTGCAAATGTCTGGTAAATTTTTATTAATTTTGATTCATATAATACATGTATAATTATAATGCTTGAACACTGATAAGTTGTTGTTGTTTGCTACTTGCAATTTAATATTGTCTCTCTTGTGTGACCTATATTTTGTTACTTCCCTCTTGTGTGACCTATATTTTGTTACTTCCCTCTTGTGTGACCTATATTTTGTTACTTCCCTCTTGTGTGACCTATATTTTGTTACTTCCCTCTTGTGTGACCTATATTTTGTTACTTCCCTCTTGTGTGACCTATATTTTGTTACTTCCCTCTTGTGTGACCTATATTCCTTATGTAGCACGATTGTGATTACCGTTCAATTACACGTTGTGGTGTCGCATATTTAAATCATGTTGAAAAACAGACTACCAGTACGTTGGAGAGGATTAAGAAGGAACTGATGAAATTTTGTACAGATACGAATTGCATTGGGACCAACACCCACGCACACGTTGGGGAGACTGGTGTGCATTGGAACACCCCCTCCAATAGATATATTTCGTGCAAGAAATCCGTAGTAACGTCATCACTAACAAAGTGGGTGTTCGCCGAGACAGCCATCTTGATTTCACAACAAAAGAACCACTGAGCAAGACGTGTAAGTATAATTATGATTTACAGGTAGTTAGACAAGTATTTTAATACTAAGAGTTGCATATGTTTGTACTTTACCACTTAGAGAAATATACAGCTTTAATAGTGCAAGTAAATCAAGTTGAATGTAGGTATACTTTCATCTTAGATCACTTATTTATAATGTATATATTATAATTATTTGGATTTAAGCACATTGTATGCACATGGGGTGCATTGGGACATATTCACTGGGGCGAATTAGGACACTGTCCCAAACCACCCCATATGTACATGCATTATACGTGATCACAAACAAGGACAGAATCAACAAGAACCCACGGGTCTATTTTGTATTAGCGATGTTCGTAGCATAAGCAGTTCCTGTCAGCCTATGTTACGGACAGATCAGCTAAACCTACAAATGAAGAAATGGAGCCTTTTATTGAGAACACCGATGCAATGATGCCTCGAGAGGTCGTGCTAAAGGATCAACGCCAAGCATGCCAAACGTATCATACAGAACCACAATCAGGAAGAAGTGGTGAGAGTTCTACCAAACCTCCCACATCAGAGCACTTTTCACCTGAAGATGTGAGGCCCTACCCGAAGGCTGGAGCTAGGAAGAAGACAAGTAGAAACAAATGTAAGACGATGATTCTTACAAATACTCATGTGAAACAACAACTGGTAGAATATATAAAGCAAAGGGAAAATAGGAAGACAAAGAAGCCCAAGCCAGTTGTCGATAAACCCAAGAAAAAGAGGTCAAAGAAGACAACAGTTTTGTCAGGTAGTGATGCATCCGATGACGAGGAAATAGCTGCACCGCTCACTGTTGATGATTCAGATGATTATAAAGAATCATTTGAATCTGATTTTAAGGAAGACAAACAAACACCACTTAAGGGAGATGTGAAGAACGGTGACTTCATCCTTGCAAAGTATTCATCCAAAAGGGCAGTTTCTCACTTCATCGGTGAGGTCTTGAAAGCACTGAATGAGGATGATATCTTGGAGGTAAAGTTTCTTGTTCGTTAGCCTACTAAGACGAAGGGTGCTCTGCTTGTCATCCCAGATAAGGAACATATTGATGAAATTTACTTTGAGAACATCATTCTGAAACTACCAAATGCAGAGTGAAACAGTTAATTTTTTATCTAGGTTTGAGCGAGTGTTTCTATTTGGCTAGCATCAGTTCATTGCAGGCTACTGGTTACCTAAATAAAAATGATGGTATTACCCCAAATTATGGCTCGGAATGTGCTTCGAAGTTGATTGTATTGAATGTGTGGCTTTAGTAACTAACGTATACAAATGCGATGTTTGCTGTATGTAAGTTCATGTGCACAGTGAAACAGTGCAGCGCTTTGATCTAGACTTGGGCGAATATTTCTAGTTAGCCAGCATCAGTTCATTGTAGACTAGTAGTTTGCTAAATAAGTATGGTGTTTGTCCCAAACCAAAGGCCGGCGTGTGTTTCGAAGTAGATTATGTTGAATGTGACGCTTTAGTAATTATTGCATACAAATGCGATGTTTGCTGTACGAAAGTTCAATCAAGCTGGATATTTCTACCTTGTGACTCAATGCGACCCAGTAGTTGTCCCAGTGCACCCCAGTAGCTGTCTCAATGCGACCCAGTAGCTATCCCAGTGCACCCCAGTAGCTGTCTCAATGCGACCCAGTAGCTGTCCCAGTGCACCCCAGTAGCTGTCCCAATGCGACCCAGTAGCTGTCCCAGTGCACCCCAGCAGCTGTCTCAATGCGACCCAGTAGCTGTCCCAATGCACCCCAGTAGCTGTCTCAATGCGACCCAGTAGCTGTCCCAGTGCACCCCAGCAGCTGTCTCAATGCGACCCAGTAGCTGTCCCAGAGCACCCCAGTAGCTGTCTCAATGCGACCCAGTAGCTGTCCCAGTGCACCACAGTAGCTGTCTCAATGCGACCCAGTAGCTGTCCCAGTGCACCCCAGTAGCTGTCCGAGTGCACCCCAAAGATGGGGTACATTGGGACAAAATGTGTGCTTGATAAAAGTGAGAATTTACAAAAGAATTAAACATATATCACAAATATTGAGTGTGCACAGGATGTCCAAAAGAATCCTTTAAGGGGCAGTATCAGTTATTTCCTGTATCTTTACTAACATACTTTTTTTTAAATAAAAATTGTCCAATGCACCCCATTCTCCCAAACATCTGGGTGAATATACAGTAACGTAGAATGTTATGTCTAACATGTTTATATTGCAATATATCCATTAACTGAATCTAAACTATTTTTTTATTTTAAGGGATGATAGTCTTTTACGTAATTTACAAATGTATTTCATATGCACAGTATCATAGTTTTACTCTTTTGCCTCAGTTTCATCAGACGGGGTACCTTAAAATACGATGTCCCCGTAGACCAGTCCAAAATTCGTTACTGTATATTCATCCACCTATAAATAGGGAGTCTTTGTGGCTACTTCCGTTGTGGCTACTTCCTGTTACGGCTACTTTTTTCCAGGTACGGCTACATTTTGGAGGAGCAATCAGACTAGTCCCAAATTAGTCCCGTTACGGCAACTTTTTGAATTAGCCATTAATTAGCCATTAATTAGCCAGCTGAGGAGGGGGGGGTTTATTTTATTTGTATGTGGTTATTTGTATGTGGTTATTTGTATGTGGTTAGAAGCATAAATGGTTTTTACCAAGATCCATGTAGCTGGCCGTATTGTACATGGCTTCTTTGGAGTAGTGGTCATAAGCTGAGACAGTTTCACCATGAATCATTCTACGTTTAGTATCACTGAGCACACTGTATCTGTATCTATGTAATATTACTGAAGATGGATGTGGTCGAATTTGCAACATGCGAAGATGGGAAGCTTCCTGCCATGTACAGAGGCTTCAGGTGCCGGTGTAGGCGTACTGGGTCAAATGACAACAACTACTGGGTGTGGACCAGATATGACATTAAGTGCAAGTCAGCATTGACAACCAATGAGGCTGGTGTCTTGACGTAGTGGAGGGGTCATCTCCACCATGCGGAAACGTGCTCGTGAGAAGCCTGTACTCCAAGTGCAGCAAATCTACAATGCAGAGGCTGCCAAACTGACTTCGAGTGGTTTGGATTTTGTGACAAACATTCCATGCGTCCACTCCGTGAAACATGGAGAGTACAACCAAAGGCATCTGCAGTTGGCTAATCTGCCCACTCGACGAGAAGATGTATAGCTTGAAGGCAACTACACTAAGACGCTAGATGGCAAGGATTGTCTTGCCTTTCACAACCATAGGATTATTGGGCTTGCCACGGAGGACAATCTGCATCTGCCGTTTGAGTCTGACGTGCAAGGTGATGGCACCTTCAAAACTGTGCCCAAGTTGTTTCACCAATTCTACACCCTCCATGTCAGCGTTGGATCTGGAAGTAGTAGGGAGGTAGTGCCTGTGGTTGGGCCATGATGCAACGATTCCAGTGACTATGTGGACTGTTGACGCAGAAGATGAGAAATGTACAAACAATCACGTGGAGGGGTGGAACTTGAAATTAACGAAACGTGTGGGTAGATATCACCCCAACATGTTCGAGTTGGTGGAAACGACGAGGAAGGACCAGACAGCAACAAAGCTGAAGCCTGCACAACATGATGCAGCCATACCACCACCACCACAGAAGAAGTTTTCTGCTTGCCGCTGGACATTTTTGACATACACTTGTCATTCACTTATGATTGATGACAGTTACTTGCTGATAGGTTGACATTCACGTGTGATACATGGCTTTCATGACTTCCGTTCAACGAATAATGTTGGGCATAATGTATGAAGTATCTTATACTGAGTACTCTATACATTTAATGTATTTATGTCTGAAATAAACTGTAATGCATACACATCATGTACTTTTATGTTGTATAACATCTAAAATAATTGATTCTCCCTTGGTTCAAGAATAGAATCAAGGAAATAGCTACAACGGGACTAGTTTCAATGCTTAATTAGTTGCTCCCACAAAGGTAGCCAAAACGGGAAAAAAGTAGTCATAACGCAAATTAGCTCTAATGGAAAGTAGCCATAACGGGCCTGACTCTGAAATAACACTTAAATAGATTTAGCAAGATTGCCATCTCAAACAACAAGTTTCATATGGCAAGTGGACAAGGAAGCCATTGGCTTCTCGATAGTCCAACAATTTTCTCATCTATGTGTAGCCCGCTCTTATTAGATATCTGTCAATTCTATTTTTAAACATATTCACACTACTAGCATTAACACAATCATTTGGCAGTTTGTTCCATTCATTTATCACCCTCTGTGAGAAAGAGTATTTTCTCATGTCCAACCTACACTGCTCCTTAACTAATGCTGCTTTGTGTCCTCTGGTTCTATTGCCTTCTTTAAGTTTGACGAACGTATTCTTGTCAACATCCTCATAACCATTTTACACACTTCTATTTGGCCTCCTCTTAGTCTCCTTGTCTCTAGTGTTATCAAACCACATTGTAATAAGTCACTTTCGTAACTAAGGTCTCTCAATTCTGGAATTATTTTAGTTTATATATATATATATATATATATATATATATATATATATATATATATATATATATATAATCACATGATTCTTGTATACATACATACATACATACATACATACATACATACATACATACATACATACATACATACATACATACATACATACATACATACATACATATGTGGTAGGTCGTCTCGGTGGGATTTGTGGTAGGTCGTCTCGGTGGGTCTTCTATCAGTTGATAGTCATACACATCAAAAATGCAGCACTTGCTCCAACTGAGCTAGGTGGCTGTCGAAACTCGGCTTTTTCGTTACCCAGGACGGGGCTGGTACGTCAGCTGTTTAAAATACTAATTAGCTGGTGGTGACGCCTATCGATTAACATGGCGTCACCCTGCTACATCCTCCCCAACTAAATCTTAACCGTCCCGGTTACTACATAAAAAAAAGAACATCCCGCTGGAACTCTAGGGTTCTCCCAAATTCCTGCGTATCAAAAGTCCCTCTAAAAATTCCTCCTGGGTCCTCCCCAACTAACTCTTAACCGTCCCGGTTAATGCTTCCCGAAAAGACCACACCACTGCGAGCCATCGCTACAAACAAACTAGTCATGATGGGGGTCAATTGGTCCCCCACACACGGTTCAGGAATGACGTTGCATCGCCGCGGGGCCGGTGTAGGTACTTGCGTGTCGACTTCTTCGAAGCGTACCACCTTCTTCCGCATCCTGCCCGATCTCCTAGGTGCGGGTACTGGTATCGATACCGGTATCACGGTAGGCTCATCGTGAATCTCCTCTCCCGTCAAAACCTCCTCAGCAATCGGCTGGACCACTGAAGCTGGAGCTATCGTCGGACGAACCACTGGAACGATTGCGACAAGGTAATCCTCCTCCTCCTTCTCTTCTTCAGAGCTCTCATCAGAGCGTTCGTCGTCTTTGACCTCTGGAGTGACTGCTACTGGAGTCGGAACAATCGCTCCTGGACCCGCTGGCTGGATGTTCTTCCTGCAGACTGTCTGAGGTCGGCCGAACCCGTTTGCCCTCTCGATATGGTAAGGTCCACCAGGCTCCGCGGGTATCCGTACTACCTTGTACACCTCCGGGCTCCATGCATCCTGCATTTTGTTGCGTCCTGGTAGTCTGTTGCGTTGGTAAACCCTGCAACCAAGTGTCAGCGGCTCACTCATCTTCAATCTCTCGTGAAGCAGGTTACGACTTTCTGCTGCAGCGCCGAGTCGTTCGTTTGCGTGAGAATACGCGTCTTGCAGTCTCTTCTGATGTGTGGCAAGCCATCCGTCGATCGAGCTGTCACCATCGTCCTCCCTCAACTCCTGCCCTAGGAATGCGTCTATCGGCAGCCAGGGATCGCGCCCAAACAACAAGTAGTGTGGCGAGTATCCCGTCGACGCATGTGGCGTCGCATTGTAGGCGTTGCAAAGCTCGGGCAGATGCTCTGTCCATCTTCGCTTCTGTGCCGGCGGAAGGGTCCTTAACAAGTCGTGTAAAGTCCGGTTAAACCTTTCACACTGCCCGTTCCCCTCTGGATGGTATGCCGTAGTCCTTGACTTCTCGATGCCGTACAGCGTGCACAGCTCTCCAATAGTCGCACTCTCGAAATTCCGGCCTCTGTCAGAATGGATCCTCTGTGGAACTCCGTAACGCTGAAACCACTCTCTCACCAATAGTCGCGCCGTCGTGTTCGCCTTCTGGTCACGTGCTGGTACAGCCCAAGCGAATTTGGTGAACACGTCTGTCAGTACCAGAACACTCTCACGTCCATCTGCTGCCTTCTCCAACTGTGTGTAATCCACCGCCAAGACCTCTAAGGGACGCGATGCTAGAAGGTATCCCATCGGCGCGCGTGTCTTCTGTCGCGGCATCTTCGCTAGTGTGCACCTCGCACAGTTCTTCACGTAGTCATCAATCTCTCTGTGCATACCTGGCCAGTAACAACGGTGCCACGCCAGGCTGCTCGTCCTATCACCACCCTGGTGACCCATCTTGTCGTGCACCGCTTCTAGAAGTCGGTGCTTCAGCACACTCGGTAGAACTAGCTGCTTAACCTCTCCACCCTGTGGATCTCTCACCTTGCGGTACAAAACCCCATTCTCTTCCCTCATCTTGTGCCACTGTCTCAGCAGTTGTGTCACACCCTTCTGTGCACACTTCTTCGGCTTCTCGCCGACCCTCCAGTACATCAGGAACCTGCTGATGTCTGGGTCTTTCCTCTGCAACTCTGCAAGTTCTTCAGGTGACAACGCTGGGAAGGCAGGTGACTGGGTTGACTGTACCTCTATCTCCTTTACTTCAACCTGGAATTCTTGTCGTACTCTGTCATTCTTCTCTATCTGTTGGCGTAGTTCTCGCGGGAGTAGCGTGCACGATGCATATGTTGCGCATATCTGCTGCACGTCGTCTTCCTCGTCGAAGTCGGTTGCCCCGGGCTCGTAGTCGAGTTGCTGTCGACTCAAGGCATCTGCGTTTCCGTTTGAACGTCCAGCTCGATATTCGATCGTGAAGTTGAATGGGGCCAGCTCAGCTGCCCATCGTTGCTCGATGGCTCCCAACTTGGCGGTCTTCAGGTACTTCAACGGGTTGTTGTCAGTGTAGATGACGAACTCTCCGCCGTAAAGGTCGGCACGGAACTTCGTGGTGACCGCCCACTTAAGTGCTAGCATCTCTAGCTTCATCGAGCTATACTGGCGTTCGGGTGGTCGCAACCTGCGACTCGCGTACGCGATGACGACACGACGTCCTTCCTGTTCTTGAGACAGGACAGCGCCGAGACCCAGGTGGCTGGCGTCCGTCTCCACTATGAATGGTCGTTGGTACTGGGCATACCCGAGAACTAGAGCTGAGCAGAGCGCGTTCTTCAAAACCTTGAAAGCTCCGTCACACTCTGGACTCCAACTGTCCTTGAAGGCTCCTCTCAACCGTCCCTTCTCCTTCATTTCCTTGTTGACACTGGTCACTAGATCGTGTAGCGGCGCTGCAATCATACTGAACCCTTGCACATACTTACGGTAGTAGGACGCGAATCCTACAAAGGAGCGAAGCTTTTTCACTGTGTTCGGCACGGCCCAGTCTTTCACAGCATCGATCTTTGCCGGATCTGTGGCAATGCCGTCGGCCGACACATGGTGTCCTAGGTATAGCACCTCCCGCTGTAAGAAGTGACACTTGCTTGTCTTCAGCTTCAGTCCAATCCTCTGCAGTCGCTGTAGCACTTGCTCCAACTGAGCTAAGTGGCTGTCGAACGTCTTGGAGAAGATGATAACGTCATCAAGGTAACAGAGTACCGTCTGGTAACACAGATCTCCAAAGCACCTCTGCATCAACCTCTGGAAGGTCGCGGGACTGTTACAGAGCCCGAACGGCATACGGTTGAATTCGTACAGCCCCATAGGTGTGGTGAAGGCCGTCTTCTCTCGGTCGTCCTCCGACATCGCGATCTGGTGGTATCCTGAAGCCAGATCCAATGTGGTAAACCAGTTTGCGCCGCTCATGGCGTCAAAACTCTCGTCAATGCGCGGCAGCGGAAATGCGTCTCGGTGGGTCTTCGCATTGAGCAGCCGATAATCCACGCACATGCGCAGCGAATCGTCTTTCTTCCTGACCAGGACGATCGGCGAAGCCCATGCCGAATGGCTCTCTCTAATAACACCTCTGTTCAGAAGATCCTTGATGTGCTCTTTCACCTCTTGATACTGTGTAGGCGGAATCCTTCTGAAAGGTTGTCGTACGGGTACCTCAGTCGTGGTCCTTATCGTGTGCGTGGCTAAGTCTGTATAGCCAAGGTCGTCATCATCTCGGGCGAATGCTCGTTCGTTCCGCGAGATGAGATCTCTCAGTTGAGCAACCTGCTCCGCGGTGACGTGTGGCCCGACATCGAGTGTACTGGTTAGTACCTCACGCGTGTCGACTACACCTGGCGGTCGGTCCTCAGTCCTGCTCACGTACTCCTCAGACACTCTGACTCGCTCAAAACATATTCTGTCCTCTTCACTGACGTGCGCGATGGTCTGATAGATACCTATTCGTATCCTCGGCTTCAGCCACACGTCTTCTCTGTTGGTGTTGACTACCTGCACAGGTGCAGCACCCTGGTGTACTCTAGTTAAAGTACTACACAATGACACCTCCACCGGAAGTGCCCCCACAATGGGTTCTACAACGACCCATGTCGCATCAGCCTGTCTCTGCAAACCGGAAACCATCAACGTGGCACAAGACTGCGCTGGGATTCGCACTGCGCTCCACCCTGCCACACGAGTAAATCCTCTCCGGTCCCGTTGCTTCGCGTCTATGACCGACGCCATCACCGACTCTGCTCTGTAACTACCTGTGTTCAGGGATCGTTTCCATAGAGCAAGGTCAAGCTCTCCCATGACATTCATTCCCAGAATGCCAGGACACCTCTTTTTATGCGCGCACTGATCTGTATCAGGGGAATCGCAGACAACCAGGATACCTCTGCCAGGTATGGTCTGACCCATGGTCGTCACGTCCAACTCGATGTACCCAACATACGGTATATCTAAACCGTTTGCAGCAGTGAGCTTCAACCAACTGCAAGACGCCAGCTCTCGGTCGTTTCGAGCAATGTACTTACGAAAGAAAGACTCAGTGATAGTACTTACTTGGGAACCTGTGTCAAGTAAGCAATTGACCTCCACACCTCCCATCAAGACAGTTGCCGTAGGGCAAGTACCAACGGTCGCGGCAGTTGGCGCGGTAGCGTGTGAGCCTGTACGCACTAGCTCGTCTACCCGACTCTTGGTAACGAGCGGCGTCAGTTTAAAGGATGTGTGTTCTCTCTAACATCGTCTGGGTGCTCTCGTCTGTGTGCCGTAGGGGCCGTCGTCTGCACACCCGGTGGACAAGCCTCCGTCTGGGCCCGGCGTGGTCCAGTGCTCGCCTCATTGCGACACTGCCTGCCCAGGTGGCCAACTCCACCACAACGGTAACAAATTGGCTGCCCGTCTGGTGTGTACTGCATCGAGGGTCCCTGAAATGCGCGTCGCTCCTGAAATGGCCGTCGTGTCTGCAAGTTCTGCGGCGCAGATGCGGGTCGCTGGTTCGACCAGGGCCTCTGTGGAGTGTTGGACCGTCGTCCACCCGTCCTACCTGTCGCAACACCTTCCATTCTCTCCACACGCTCAGTCAGCGCCTCGATGACGTGCTGCTGTTTCTCTAACTCTGAGAGCACTCGTTGCAGATCTGTAACGTTACCTGCTTCCCCTGCGTCGGCGACCAGCTCAAATGCACCAGCAGTCTGTCGTCGACTGGATTGCGGCGGCCTCTCTTCCTCCTCGGACCACTGAATAGCCTCTTCCCTCAGTTCCACGAAGCTCATCTGTGGTCGCAGCCGGTGCTGTTGCTTCACCTCGCGTCGTAGTACACGGTCTTTCAGGCCCTCTGCGAAGTGTTCGGCGATCACACGGTCAGGCTGGTTGACGGCATGTCCGTCCTTGCGCAAAAGCGCTTCCATCAGTTGCTGCAGAGCACCTGCAAAACTACGGATCCCCTCCCCGTCAGCCTGTTTACGAAGATAGAAGAGTTCCTGCAACTGCGATACCGACCTCTTCTCGCCAAACACTTCCAGCAGAATCCGCCTGATACACGTCGCGGTACG
Source organism: Lamellibrachia satsuma (assembly GCA_033239005.1). NCBI lineage: Eukaryota > Metazoa > Annelida > Polychaeta > Sabellida > Siboglinidae > Lamellibrachia > Lamellibrachia satsuma. The sequence goes on along the minus strand of BSQZ01000021.1, from coordinate 2,380,768 downwards.
CACCTCCTCCACAGGCCGGAACCGGATCTCCTGTCTGGCATCACCTTCGAGGTGTGACGTCATGAAGTCACACTGCTCCTCATCAGACATCGCTCGTGCCCTAAATAGACTCTCGACATCTGCAAGAAAATCCTGCACTGTCACCTCACCACGTCCACCGAAAGGTTTCACCTTCCGCTCGCGCGGTACGTACGCAACGCGTGGACGGTCATTGGTTGCAAGCCGCAGCTGTAACAGCTCCTCTCGCAGTGTGACCAGTTGGTCCTGCAAGTCACCCTGAACCGTGTCGGGTGGCACAAATCCAGTGGCCCCGTCAATACTCATGTCTGCTTGCTAGTTGCGACTGCCCTACTAAGTATTAACCCAGATGTATACCAAATTCCCAGTACGGAACAAAAGTTATATACCCGTTATACCCATGAATAACATTCGTATCTACAGGACTACTCTGCACCCTCACAACTACAGATACATCTTACTCAGAAAACATGCCTAACTAACACGCAAATGTCAAAAAGTCCCTCTAAAAAAAATTCTGATACTGGCTATCTCTATAATGCTGCTATAGCTACACAGACAGGATACACAATACAGTTCCTAATTATACAGTGAACGGGTATCAATTCAAAATTCAATCGTTTGTCAATGCAGTCAGGATCTAAGTCACTTAGCGTCACGGCACGTCACGTGGCTCGATCGTCGCGTGTCGGGGCTAGTCATCGTCGCGGCCGAATAGTGTTAAACCGGAAATGTCACTCTTGAGTCGCTCGAGGTCGTCATCAGTGTCTACGGTCCTCACTCGAACAGGGCCGGACCGGAAGTCGCCTTACTCTCGGTCAAACGTCAGACCGGATGTCGAGGACGTCAGGATGTCGCTCGAGGTTGTCATCAGGGTCCAGGCTCCTTACTCGACTCTACGTCTCCGCCACCTCGCCTCGTCTTCGTGGTCTCGTCGCGTTATCAAATCCCACCTCTGGCACCATTTGTGGTAGGTCGTCTCGGTGGGTCTTCTATCAGTTGATAGTCATACACATCAAAAATGCAGCACTTGCTCCAACTGAGCTAGGTGGCTGTCGAAACTCGGCTTTTTCGTTACCCAGGACGAGGCTGGTACGTCAGCTGTTTAAAATACTAATTAGCTGGTGGTGACGCCTATCGATTAACATGGCATCACCCTGCTACACATACATGCATACATACATACATACATACATACATACATACATACATACATACATACATACATATATATACAAGAATCATGTGATTATTGAATATAAGTAACATTATTACATACACATATATGTAGTTCGCATATCAAATTATTATAGGGGTCAATTACGCGATACGGATCCGCAAGCTGCCGCCACAGAATCCACAAGCTACCGCCATCATCAGATGGCGCCACACATACATGTGTGGGGAATAGGGAAATACCTCTATTATCGCTCACTAACGTCATCAGCGCCCCAACGGTGGCGGCAGCTTGAGGAAATGGCTGCATTTCACGGAATATATTCAGGTAACAAATGGTAATACCTTCAAGTTGCCTGGCGGACCTTTCATTTGCGCCTGCGAAACGTGACTTCCTATATTTTGTATATTAAAAACGTTAATTATTGCCAAACACGTGTTTTCCGATTGCACATGCGGAATCACACGCTTCCCGAAACGGCATATTCTAGGAGAAACGAAATTGCTACCCTAAGAGCCACTGGTGATTTTCGCTGCCACCGGCGGCGGAGCCACTTCCATTTGCGCATGCGCAACGTGGCAACTACGAAAATACATTGTATGTGGAATGCGGTTTTTAACGATAAACGACGTCAGTGTTCTTTATTTAACGTGTGCGGACAATACTGCGTCGTCTACTTACTGCTTCGATGTCGGAGTATGCCGGTGAAGGTTTTTACGAGAGTCTTTGGCCCTAATTTAGTCGATAACGATTGTCGCGTGTTCAGTTGGCTTGAAGATGTAAGACAATGTGCGTTCCGTAGTCATTAGTAGTTATCGCTTAATGTCATTAAACTTAAGACGTAGTAGTATATATGAATATGTAGATGACAGTACATCAGTAGCAGTTATCGCTTAATGTTCATTGCTTAATGAATATATATATATATATGTAGACGCAAGACAAGGAACATATCATCAGTATTCATTGCTTGATGTCATTAGCTCTAATTGAAGTAGAGATTTTGACGCTGATGCAAAATAGTGAACAAAAAGGTATAGTAACGTTTTAGTTTAATTACACGATCAGGAGTGCGTCGTCCAGTACTTCTCGTTTCGCATAGAAGTACGTGAGGGCCGCCCGTTCCTGCACGCACATCAACACAGACGAGTCTTTCACTTGGAACCCGCGATTCCACCCGCGGCCGTTCCATCGACGATCCAGCACGCCGAGAAACCCGTCCTTGTTGATCGTGTTCCGGTGCTAGCTCAGGCCTTTCGTGCTGTACTTGTTGGTGGCTCCGAAACAATAGTACGCCTTACTGCACAAGCAGACGAAGCCGTCGCTGCACCATTCCACTTTATAGAGACCCGGCGTTCGTGTGTCGAACGCCTTGTGGATGGCGCAGCAACACTCGACCGATTCCAACACCCGAACGTCGTGTCGACATCGGACGTAAGCCTCCTCGTGATCGGCCAACGCTCCGACAGGAGACATTCGGCTCGATGTCGAAAGTAATGCTCGCGTTTAGACGCGGATACGAGGTTGTCTGCGCATTCGCCGGCCAAGGAATGGGCAACAAGCGCGGCACCAGGTACTTCATAACCACGTTCAGGTCGTACTTCCCAGAATTAAATCCGATCACCGGGAGCTGTTTCAGATGGCCGTGCAATCATCGTATCAGTTTGTTATGGGGGTTCTTCTTCGAGACATTGTCGTCGCCGGAAGACGTCGTTGAGGCTCGGTGGCCACCTGTTTCTCATTCCACCCAGTCTGTAACAAAGCCGGCTCTTCGAACACGTCTTCGCACACGATTAGCAGCGTGTCGTACGCCGTCTCGCTCATAGATTGTAGGGCTCGCATTAAAGAGTCCACCGTCGCCGTCCGTGTTGAAACAGCGTGGCTGTTCGTGTCTCGGTACTTTCGTAGTCACGCTTACGCTCAACAGCTCGTGCCACAATAGACACTGGAATTTGGCGCTGTCCGACGGCAGGTGCTTGGTGTCAAAGAAGCACTCGAAATCAAACGTCGTGCGGTACGGGTAATATCGCAACGCTTCTTGGATATGAATGCCCTCTTCGGCCAGTTGTTCAAACACCGACGCCTTCGGATGGTACAGTATACCTCCTTCGCTGGCCCGTTCCTGTTTGCGCAGCTTAATCGCCGCCATCCATAATGCGGCACCGCACTTTCCGTATCGGTAGGTACGTTAGAACCGATTCAGGCCTTGAATTTAGAGATTCACGTTCAATGTGTCGTGGTAGTGACACAACGAGTGCCTGACGAGTTCGGCCACCGGCTTGCCGTCGGATTCTTCAAGTCGATACACAACCACGTTCGTTCGGAACACGATTTCTACGCGATCGAGTTCATCTAGCGTTATATCGGCAAAGCGACTCGCGTCCACGCCCACTCCTTCGTTGTACTCATCATAGAGCTTTGCTACACACGGAACAAAGCGACGCTCGTCGCACCCTTGACTCAGGGCCAGGCAACGAAAGAGACAAGGATTGTCGGTGCATACAATGCGGGCTGTTAAGGTATCTTTTCAAACTGATGACGGCCTTGTTCCTCTTGATGTAGTCTGGAAGCACCGTACCGACGAAACCGATAGGGCTGTTGGACGATGCGGCTAATAACTTATTATGTCGATTATGTCGAGCAGGTGGTGCAAAATGTCAAAATTGATGGTTACTTCGAGCATGTAAAACACCGTGTTTAGTCACCCAGTAGTTTGCCATGCTACCATGTAGTGGCGCAATAGTTTATTAAAAAATATATTTCCAAAGGGGGCGTGGCCACTGAAGCAAGGGAATGTATGTTGCGAACTATATACTTGTAACTATTAAAATGTAACATCACGTTTTTGACTACCCAAAATTTAAATACTGGACAATCAGCTGTGCAACATGTGAGATCACAGCTGACATTACGGGGCAATTTACTTTGTAACAATGTTATGACATGGCAGCGGACATTACTGGACTAGTAGATTTGTAACGGTCCAACTGGGAATGCTAATTGCCTAACAATGGTGACTGTCTCTGTTGGCTATCGTGCATTGCTTGTCCCTATAAAAAGAACACAATCAGTAGGTGTTGATCACTTGCCTCTTGGCATAGCTATCAAAATAGCACAGGATAATTCATTGATGGTCTTCTCGGTTTCGAGCATGACATTAACATCGCAAATTGTTCAACGTTTTCTCGCACAAGCTCTTTCACGGGATAGTTGGCCAATACGAGCCGCCAATTTCCTTCCGTAGTATCGGCATGCGAACTTTGGCTGTTCATTTGTTCGATTTGCAAGCGCGAGCGCACGTTCATGGCGGCGTTGTCATTTGATTTCGGCATCGGTTGATCTTTTGATTTCAGCTTATGCGGCTCCGTTTTTGACGGCCGTCTCTTCCCAGTGCCTCTTGTTGATATCGGCGGCGTGGAGGTGTCGCTTTGTGCAGTCTATGTACCGTAAGTGTAGTCTTCCAACATTTCGCTTTGTCTGCCATAGCTTGCCGTACAGAACTGCCTTAGGCAGTGGCCGGTCCAGGTAAGTTGCCGGCTTAGAAGCATTGCCTCGATGCTCGGCATAACGGCACGTTGCAGTACTTCATTGTTGGTCACCCGGTCTGACCACTTAGATAGGTGTATATGTGACAATTGCTGAATATGACGTCTATATAGCGTGTATTCTCTCGACTGTACAGAATACATAATTTTGTTACAAACTTGATTCTGTGTTTGCACCATAATCGTTAACGTGGTTGTCCGAACGCGGCAGATGCCGACTGAATTCGCGCCGACAGTTCTTTGTCGATGCTGCAGTCGTTTGCGATGGTGTTCCCAAGGTATTTAAAGGTGGTCGCGACGTTAAGTGGCGTACCATTGAGCAAGATTGTCGGTGCTGTGTACGGTGTCCCGGGAGCGGGTTGGCGCAAGACTTCAATTTTTCGAACACTGTTAGAGATTCCCAAAGATGCAGAAGCGGTGATAAACCTGTCAAGTATCGTTTGCAGATCAACCTCAGAATGTAACACAAAGCCTGTATCGTCAGCGTATAGAAGGTCCCGAATGCACAATTGTCGTACCTACGTCTTCGCTCTGAGGCGGGACACATTGAAAAGCCTTCCTTCGGAGCGAGTTATTGTGTAAACGTCATTAACCTCTTTTCCAGTCATCTTGCGTAATGACTGAAATTTTCAGTCATTTCATAAAATGCCTGAGTGAAACAGTAATTTCGCGTAATGCCTAAGCATGTCAGTCATTATGCGAAATGACGATTACGCAGACTGATTCTAATATAAATACATAATCAATTAGTCTTTTCTTACTATTCATGCAAACTATTATTCTTTTATTACTAAAAATGTATGTACACATGTGTATCAGTTGCAAACATTCTCTGATATTAATAATTAACTTCTATGGTGCCTATATCGTCAGGAACTTGAGCTCAGAGGCACAACAAAACAGAATCATTAAGCATATTCATGAACTGGGACGTGCAAAAGTCATTATCAGAACAAGGGACAACCGAAGATTTATGGTGGAAATGCAATTTAAAATGTCTCGAGTTATTTTCGGAAGATAGCTTTAGTTTCAGATGTTTTCAAAGTGATGGAGAGTTAATTCCAGACATTTGGTGCAGTGACAGAGAAAGTACGTTAGCCCACAACTTATATACAGTACCCCTCAGCAGATAAAGAGAGGGTCTTAGGGGTTTGAAGACCCCCCCCAGGCTACTAGGCCTATGTCCATGGCAAATATTACGGTTAAGGACAATGTATACTGGCCTACATCGGAACTAGTGTCAATATAAAGACTGAAGTATTAGTAGCCGGCTAATATTAACCCTTCTGTAAATAGAATGATACGTGTCGTCCCGCCCCCGGTCGTAAGTAGACTGACATATGACTACGACTGACTGAGACCCCCCGCCTACAAGCCTAGATCCGCCCCTGGTACCTGTTTCTTGTTGAACAATGTATACAAAACAAGTCCATACATTCATGGACTACACAACTCTTATTACTACAATATTACTAGGGCCCCCAGTTTTCTTCAGCCAAGCAATAGAGCCATTATCCATTTAGTTCAATATAATATAATCACTACTTATGGAATAAAAATAAATTGCCTTTTCAGTAAAACAACCAAACAGCAATGTTCAAAGTTATGTGACATGTCCTAAAACTGGGTTTGTCGATAAACTGTCCAAAATGAGTGTTTATACCATACTGCACAGCACATACATCATATTGTACAGCAAATGCATTATACTATACAGCCCATGCATCATACTGTACTGTATATCACATGCATCATACTATATGGCACATACATCATACTGTACAGCACATACATCATACTGTACAGCACATACATCATACTGTACAGCTTATACATCATACTGTACAGCACATACATCATACTGTACAGCACACACATAATGCTGTACAGCACATGCATCATACTGTACAACACATACATCACATTGTAAAGTATAAAATTCTGTCATAAATACAACTCATCTAAAAATTACACAAAACAATTCTTGTAGTAGGGTAGTTAAGACATTGTACAGTAACCTCAGTTTCCTACTTCGATGTTAATATAGTATCACATGCTTCAACATGCTTCAAATATAGCTGAAGCCATCTCAAATAAGATATGTGCTACATTGCTTGTATATATTTGAGAAACATTAATAATATTACAGGTCAAAGTGCATTTCTGTGGAAAGTATAAAAGTATATTTCTTGCTCTCTAAATAAGCTGTAGCATTATGCACCGGTGTAAGTTACCAGGTATGTGTATTAAAATATTTTACATGCAAATACAAGTAAGTGTACAAAGATAACTATATTTCGGTAAAATACTGCTTAATATTATTGCGCCTTCATTTAGCAGTAACTTATTGAAAGCACTTTGAGCTATTTGAACACTACTAAGACTGTCTGCTTACATGTCCCAAGAAAAAATGTCTCAGTCAAAATTCCAGATGACATTCACTAAATGGCTGAGCTGTTCAACTCAAAGAATGCGCCTCTCTTGGCTACGAGCTGCGAGTGTGTTCCCATCTCCACGATGCGGCCATTTTTGATGACAAGAATGCAGTCTGCATTTTGTATGGTGGAAAGACGGTGGGCAATGACGATGCTTGTGCGACCTTGCTGAGCTCGGTCAAGGGCATCCTGAACAATCTGAACAAAAGAAAATGGTGCAACATTAGTCATTGACAATAGGCTACCCGATGTATCAGTAATCATGAAACATCATTTTGAGAAGGTTAGAATGTCGGACTCTCAATTGAGAGAATCAGGTTCACTGAGCTGTATAAATGAGTACCTAGCTATAGGCAGTGGTGGATATGTGAACGAATACTCTTTGCTCAGTAATTGCAGCTTGGTTGACTGCTTCCCACAGAAGTCAATATGGCGTTGGAATGAAAAGGTCTGCCCCAGGGGGTGAAACAAAGCGCTTTGAACAGTCCAAGGACTGGATACCGCGCTGTATAAGAACGTATCTTTATTGCATTAGAAGCATATATGTATATATTATGCATATATGCCGTATTTGAGCGTGCTACCGCCCATTCCAGTATTATCGCCCACTCCCCATTTCATGGAAATTTGGGGTTAACCGCCCACCTGCTCACATTCTGCCCACCCCATCTCAGCTACACAGAATAATGTCAAAATATGAATGATAGCCATGCAGAAATGCCACAAAATGGGCAGCAAATGAGTTGTCGAATGTTCTTTACAACGTCTGCTCCATTGTGTGCAATGATGTCAGCCTAATAGTCAGATATGGTAAGTACTGTTGTAAATCTTCAGTTGCCCTTTTCTGATAAACAAACGTATGTGTAAAATCATTACTGTCAAGCAGCAGAGGAAAGGAATAATTCTTATTGGCTAAAGCTATTGAATTTCTGCTATGACCGTGAGGCTTTGACAGGTTTATTTGATTGTTCTCACAACGACATGGCTAGTGTGATAGGACAGACCAGTAGCAACACCTGCCGCATGTATTACTACCAACTTGGATGAGCAGTCGGACTAGTTTCATGAAGTTTGTGTATCGTACAACGGAACC